>ARYC01021045.1:0-11491 GCA_000711775.1 Oxytricha trifallax
TAGATTTATTATTTACAGTTACTTATCAGTAAATGAATAATTTTTAAAAATTAGCAAGCTTTCGTAATAGGAGAGAAAAAGTGCAGCTTAGTTAAAAGAATACAACAAATCTAGTCAATAGTAAAGTTTGAGAGTAAAAATATCATAAGATTTAAAGTTGTATGCCAAGTAGAATTATTTCTTTACTTTCAGTCATTCATATACAATTATTTTTGATAATAGAATATTCTCTAAAAAATGCTGTGGAAATCTCTTTTTTTAACTCGCACCATTTTACCTCTAAAAAGGTATAATGATTAGCATAGAATAACATGGGTATGTATCTAAAGATATTATTAAATTGAAAGAATGGTAAAAAACCTTTGAAGCTGAAGTAATATATTAAAAATTCTATTTGTGATAAAAATAGGCAGAAACCAAACTTAAACTAAATGACATAGAATAATTTTAAGAATTGATTTTAGACGAGTGTATTATAGGACATTAATTTATTAAATCTTGTTTTTCATATAATTCCTATAAATTGGATTTACAAGAGCTATTAAAATAAGATTAAAATAATTTAAGAGAAAATCTTCAGTACAATAATGCTACTATAATTAACTCAGCTATTATTAATGGTAATTTCTTACAAAATATGAACTGTCTAGACACTTTAAAATCTTACAGATCTTACTGGAGCATATTTTCTTTACAAATCTTATCAAAATTACCTACTCTCAAGAAGTTAATATGGATAAATGATAAAGATTCTGATAGTAAGAATTTTATAAGAAATGAAAAATTACTGCTTGACTTTAACTTAACAGAGGATTTGATAATATAATTTAAGTATTTAAAAGTATTAAAATTGTGTATTTCTAACATCAACAATATTTTGGATTATAAGTAAATATTCCAAATGTCGAACATGGAGAAAGTAAAATTTAAAGTATTTGATAATAATTTTACATCTCTAAAAAATATTGCCTTGACATTTTAAGAAATCTAGGCATAAATGTAAATAATTGTTGAATTAAACCAACTTTGCTTGATTGATGGGAATTATTCTTAATTTATGAGTGAAATAAAGAATTAAAAATATAGTTTTAAGAAAATTCTCAATTTTGTGTCATAATAACATGGATGTGTATTTTCAAAAATAAAAAAAGATAGTTCAAAATGCATGCTTATTTTAGGTTTGAACAATTCGAAGGGGTATTGCTCTAAATAAATTAAAATTAAAATTAAAATCAAAAGATTAAGCGAATCATAATCTAACCCTAGAATAATTATTTCTTAATTAGACAAATTTTGAAAATAAGTTTTAATTAATAATTAATTTATATTTTTTAAATATTTACGGTATAATAATTGATTAATTTTGTTTAGAAATTTATAGATAAACTTACATTTAATTTTTGAATTAAAAATGTATCTTTTAAAATTTTTAATTTTATAAAAAATTTATTAATTTTATTTTAAGAAATTTAAGTGCAATTATTTCTTTGAACTAAATACAAATCTTAAATGACATTAACTAATTAGCTCAATGAATTATTTATTAAATTAGATAGAATTAATTTTAATAATTAATTTTGATTAAATATAGAAGCTAATTATCAATTATAAATAAGATTAATTAAATATTTTATGTAGTTATTAATATATCATTATAATTTTATTTCTTTTAAAATCTAAGTTTTTTATTTTATTTTTTCTAGTTTTAATTAAAAAATAATTAAGAGCTATGCTAATTGTATACAAATTATAATTGATTATTATATATTTAAAGTTATGTAATTCTTTAAATAATATTCAGAAATTTATTTTTTTAATATTCCCAGAAAGAATTAAATAAAAATTTGTTAACAATATCAAAGATAAAAAAGTGATGAATTAATGTAAATAAAATATTGTTAAAACATTTTTATTTATAATTGAATGGAGTTATATTAATAGATTATATATATTATATAGGGAACATTTCATTGCTCATTAATAAAAATATAAATACTAAATAAATCTTTAATTTTTTAATAATCAGTTTATATATTATTTACATATTTAATTATGAAAAAATAAAAATCTATAATTGTTATTGTTATTTAAAATAAATAGTAAACATATTTTAGAATATGTAATGTGACAATTGATAAAAATAAAACATTAATTATTTAAAAATTTTTTTATAAATACAGAGTTAAAGTATTATAAGCATTCAAGTGTAAGTGGAGGTAGATTACAATAGACAAGAAACTTCCCCCCAATAAATAAATTATAACTATATAAATGCAATATATTTCTTAATTAACCAAAATATGAATTATTTATAATTTAGATTTTAGATTTGAACATTTAAAGTAATTTGAATTTATATATTTTTTCTATTTTAGATAAGTTATCACTCTACTGACCGTTTTTATGATATTTGATGATTTCATCATTTCCAAAAATTGGCATTTATACACAATTATTTTTGAAGTTTTTATTAAAAATTATTTTCAAAATAGATTCAATGCTTTAATTTCTATTATTGTAGGAATACATTCGAAATTGGGAAATTAATTATAATTATATTTAAATTATTAAAATTTTGTGGCAGTTAAAGTTGGCCAATTTAAATGATCTTTGGCTCATTCGATAGAGAATTTAAAAATAGCTGGACTTTACTATTGGCGGTACTATTTTATCGCATCCCTGGAGCGAGATAACTTGAGTTTAATGTGAGGGTATAATTTTATGAATTTTAGGCGTTTAATTAAAGTGAAGTTATCTCGCTCCCTCGATGAGATATAATAGAACCGCCAATAGTAAAGTCCAGCTAATTTTGAATTCCCTATCGAATGAGCCCAAGATCGTTTAAATTGGACAACTATAACTGCCAATAATTTTATTAATTATTTATTTAATTTAAATTAATTTACCAATTTCGAATGTATTTCTACAATATTTAAACTTAGATTTATAGTTAAATGCATGTCATTTAAATAATTTTGAAATGAAAAGTTATAAAAATTTTATTAATGTAGTGAATATTCAATTTATAGTAATTTTAAACTACTTTAACTATCAACGAAATATAATCTAACAATAACTATAGAAAATAAAAGTAATCAAAACATTTTTATTTGCTAAAATCCAACTTATAGATTAAATATTTATTTTAGTGATAAATAAGCCCATATTCTTATCTTAGATTAAAAACTAATAAAAATCATAATAATATTTACTTAATGAGCAGCTGTCGCTTAATAATTTACAGTTACTTAACTGTAAATTAACAATTCACAAAAATATCAAAGCTATCTAAAAATGAAAGAGAGAAATTGACTTAAATAAAATAAATAAATTCACACCACAAAAAATAAACCCTAAGAGTAAAACTAGAGAAAGAATTGAGATGGAATGCAATTAACAAATATTTCTTTAATTTTAGTCATTCATACACATTAGTTACAGATACCAGAGATGAAAAATCGGATACCTATTAAAGATTTTTAAATCAATTCTTTATTTTAATGCCCTATAGTAGTAAAAGCAAATGTCCAACCTTAAATTTTGAATAATAGGGTTAATTGCCTTTAGAATTAGAATTCCTTGACTCTTGGGAAATTGATAAAGGTTTTAAGATTCCAAAAAATAAACTGAAATATTTATAAAGACACTTTGATGGCACAATATAATTTAGCTAACGAGAAGAATTTGAGAAATTAATTTTAAACTCTTGTGTACTAGGATTATTTTTTCTTAAAACCAAACGAAATCTTAATTAGGTACTGTTCAATGATTTTCCATAAACTTATGAATTTGAGAATTTGGAGTTCACATCGTTAAAAATCATAAACAGTGCAATCATTTCAGGCTATTTTTTGAAAAGCCTCAAATAAATAAAGAAAATTACAAGCATAAACTCTTACTATAGCGAATTCATGGTGCAATTAATTTAAAATCTCTCAACCTTGAGAAAAATAGTTTGGATATTTGAAAGCTCTTAACTACCTGCTATTGTATCTTAAGAACTATAAGATTAGCTAGTGTTCCAATTGCCAATCGAGAGACTTAAATCCATGAAAAAACTGGAAGTTATAAAGCTTAACTTAGTAAAATTAGATTAAATTTTTACTCTCCATCCATTGATTTGCCAATCACATATTCACAGAATTGTTTATACAATATAACCCAGAATCTTCTATCTTAGTGAGCTGATATTTATATTCAAATAATTAGATAGTTCCAAAAAGATTGTTTTTGAAGTAAGCAATCTTTGTCTGATAGATTTTTCTATAATTCAATTCCAAAAAGAAAATCAAATTAATCTTCTTGAAATGCCTCAAATTCTTCAAGCTTTATCATTAAAATATGATGTAAACATTGAGAAAGGACAAAAGGTTTCTACAAAGTGTTGCTTGATTTTAAACATTGAAATTAAAAATGCTTCTACCCTATTGACTCATAAAATAAAAGTTAAGAAATTGATCAATTGCAATGTAAAACCACAAGTCTTTATTTCTATAATGCAAAATATATGAATTGTTTTTTAAGTTTTATACTTAAATTCATGTCTTCTTAATATAATTAATTTGCCTTCATAATAATATTTTTAATAAAATAATTTTCAATAATCAATTCATTTTAATTTAAATTTTATTTTTCTAATATGTTAAATTTCTATAAATTACATTTATTACTTTGTATAATATTTAATTATATAAGCTTAGTATAATTTTTTATAAACTTTCTGGAAGATTTAATAATATATTTGTAAACTCTAGCTGAAATATTTATTAATATTACTCATATACTACTGAGAGAAAAATTATATAATTTTAATTTTTAAATTAATTGATAAGTTTTTAAATTAAAATTATATAATTTCCATTGCCTATTTGTTATTAATAATAAGATAAATTGAAGTAATTATACAAATTATCTTATATTTAATTGAAGAACTAAAATAAAATAAGCATTTACAGTAAAAGATATACTTAATATCGATTTTATTTAAAATAAAAACTACCATAAGATCGGCAAAAAAATATTTATAATTTCAAAATATTTATATTATTATTTTAATTAATTGATAAATAAAACGGGTTAGGACGTCAGGATGTCCCAGGTGACGTCAGGGCGTCCCAATATAATAAATATTAAAAGAAATTTTATAATGTTGTTTTGAACTCTAAATAAAATTCTCTTAGTATTTTAATATATAATTTCCTTATTTTGGTAACTATCAAAGGATATTAGTATACATAAATTAAAGTTGTATATATTATATGCGCTTATAAAATTTATAATAATTTTTTGAATTAAAATTGTGACATTATAAAATATAAAAAAATTTTAGCTAAAATAAATTTAAACAAGAATTGCTCTTTTATAAAAAATTTATTTATACATTTAACTATTTCATTAAGAAAATACTATATTTATTAGTAATTAACTCATTTAGTAATTTAAGATGAATTTTGTATATTATAAAATTATTTTTAGTATAAATAAAATAACTTTTTACCAAGATATTAAAATTACTTATTTATGTTTGAATGCCAAAAATATGTATAACTATTCAAAAACATTAATTTAATATCTTTATTTGAAATTTGGGCTAATGTATGTTTAAATCATTTTTTATTTGTGCTATAATTTATCAATACATATATTCTAATATCTATGAAATTTTAGTAAACATTTAAACTTTATTATATAGTCTTGCACTTTAGATATTAATATACAAGATATAACTAAGATATTTAAATTTAATTTTTAAAAAAACTTATTAAAATTTTTGTTATAAACTTAATATAAATTTTTAAAAAGATTATAAAAATTTTTAAAAAATTAATCATCTCGTCCTTCTACACATCACCGTATAAAGAATAGCTATTATGTTCAAACAATAACTTGGCTTTAATTATTTTACGAATATCACCCAAAACTTTTCCTACAGATTCTCTACTTGTTTTAACGAGCAAGAAACAAAAAAAAAAAGTTCTTTGCTCAGAAGTATCGAATCATCTTATAGAAAAAAATTCACAAAAAAAAATGTTAAAGATTTTTTAGATATCTTCTACAATTTCACTTGTATTTCTTCCAGTAGGAAAAAAAGAAAATAGTATCTCTCTTAATGCTTTCAATGGTAAATTATTAGGACATTAATTCTTTAACCCATTCTTAATAGACTATCTGGATCGACATTTAGAATTTTCACACTCATAGAAACAATGATCTTGGTATTTATTTGATGTAGTATATATCACTTGTAATTATTAGTTACATAGTATGCATTAGAGATTATTTTATAGTAAGCCGCAAGCTTGTAACTCATGGACTATATTTTAAATGACATGTATAGATTAGTCGTCTCTGATTTGTTGTTGAAAGGATTCCATATACAAACTAATTAAGTTAATTATTAACGATTATATTTTAACGATTAAATATTACTTATTTTCACTTATTCATACACATTATCTCAAAAAAATTTTCGGAGGCTAAGCCCGAACATCCACAAGGAGCTGCCGCCCTCTTGACCCCTGCTATTACTTATTTCGATTTGGTATCGAAGGAAGGGCTCTGCCCCTCCTGACCCCGCTAGGGATTGCACCCCTAGGGCCCTGCCTGATAGAATTCTAAGAGAATTTTATTTAGAGTTCAAAACAACATTATAAAACTTTTTTTACTATTTATTATATTGGGACGCCTTGACGTCACCTGGGACATCCTGACGTCATCTGGGACGTCCTGACGTCATCTGGGACTTCCTGGCATCACCTGGGACGTCCTGAAGCACCTGGGACGTCCTGACGTCACCTGGGACGTCCTGACGTCATCTGGGACGTCCTGACCGAGGGTGGTAGACGCGGCCCTTGTACTCATACCCAATAAAACTTATTAGAAATATTCTTGATAATCTCTTACGAAAGAATTATTTGCAATAAGAGATTATTAATATATTTATAATTTTATATTTACATTTTAAGCACATGTTTTAGTATGCTATAAAGTTTAAATATCATTTTAAATAAGTTTGATTTATTTTGAGATGTAATACATTTTGCTGAATATTCAAATTAATCTTATTTAACTATTTATTGCTGAAAAATATTAATAATAATAATTTAAAATATGATCAGTTGTCGCCAAATTATTTATAGCTACTTGACTGTAAACTAACAGTTTCTTCAAATATCTAAACTCTCTACAAAAGAAAGAGAAAGATTAAGTTAAATAAAATAAATCAATAAATGTTAAAAACGGTAAACATTGAGAATAAAATATAAGGAAGAAATCAAGTGGAATACGAACAACAAATATTTCTATAATTTCAGTCATTCATACACATTAGTTGTAGATATGAGAGATGATAAAGATAGTAAGCAATCATAAACTTAGGCATTTTTTGCCGATAAACATAATTCTTTACATTTTTTTTTTATTTTTTTTAATGCCATTTTGCTAAGTAAGTTGTCCTATACTAAATATTGAATAAAAAGGTGCCGAAACATTAGAATTATTGACCCTTGATTCCTGGTAAAATGCAAAAGGTTTTAAGATTCCAAAGAATAAAATTAAATATATTTAGTGATATATGTCTGGTAATTTGACTTTTAGTAAAAGAGAAGACTTTAAAAGGATAACTTTTAATTAATGTATATTAGGTACTAATAGATTGTAAACTAAAGGGAAATTTAAATTAGATATTATTTAATCTTTATTAGTAAAATTATATCAGAAAAAATTTACAATTTTCTAAGGTAAAATTTAAAAATAGCATAATTATTAGAGGTGATTTTTTTTCTGGACTCTAATAAATAAAGACCTTCGTAAATATTAATTCATGCTATAGTGAATTCTTATTGCAACTTTTGTAAGATTTGACAACTTTAAGAAAAATTGTTTGGATCAATGAAAATATTGAGAACTAAGTTTAGCATTTACTTCTAACTAGCATGAATATTGAAATTTATGATTAGCTAAAGTTTGATTTACAAATTGAAAGAATTAAATAAATGGAAGGCCTTAAAATTTTAAAACTAAATGTACAAGATTTAAGCAAAATTGTAGAAATTAATCAATCGATTTGCGGGATTAATGCTCAGCGAATAGTGTATATGTTGCGTGCTGGCCCCACTTATTAACTCACATAATTAATAATTTTACTGAAAGAATTAAACAGTAGTGGGAAATAGATTGTATTAGAGTTAAGCAGTCTTTGTTTGATAGATTACTGTGCCAATTAATTTTAAAAAGAAAATTAACTCACGATATTATAGAAGAATTAAATATTCTAAGTACTTTCTCAAAAATATAATGTAGGCATCGAAAAATCAGAAAAACCATCAACTAAGTGTTCCTTGATTTTGAATATTAAAATCAATAAATCTCCGATTAAATTGATTCATAAAATTAAAGTCAAGAAATTGATAAATAGCGATTTAAAGCCACAAGTTTTTATTTCAACAACTCAAAGTATTTGAAGTTATATTATGATATATTTATTGAATAAAAATTTATCGAGCTACTTTGATAACAAATTTAATATTATAAAATAATTTTCATTTTGAATTTATTTAAAGATTAAAATGTTTTTAAAAAAAGTTATTTTTTATTGATTGTAACAATAAATAAATTTTTTTATTTATTATTTTTAATTTTAATTTAAGAATTATTACTTTTACTATTTATCTCAATTAAATTTTTAAATAATATGATAAATCTTATTAGATAGAGTAAATAACAATTATTCAATTGATAAATTAACTATTAAATTAACAGTTTAGAATTATTTTTAAAGTTATTTGGCAGTTAATAAATAATTTCTAGATTTATCAAAAATATCAAAAAAATAAAAAGAAAAAAGTCAAGCTAAATAAAAGTAAACAATTAATATCATAAGCGATAAAATTGAGAGTAAAATTAAATTGTAAATAGAAATTTGATGATAAATACAAATACTTTTATAATTTTAGTCATTCATACACATTTATAGTTTATATGAAAGATTGAAAATCAGCACAATTTTCTAAAAATTTTATTAGCTCCTTTTTCATTTTAATGCTATATTATAAAAATAACTGTTCAATAATGAATATTGAACAATATGATAAGGAATCATTAGATTTAGAGTTACTTACTTTTTGTCAAAAAGAAAGATGTTAAATGATTCCAAAGAATAATATCAATTAAATAAGTCACATATTTCAATTAAGTTGGTAGTCCTTAAAGTGAAGATTTTAAATGGATTACATTGAAATATTGAATTATGAGATTAACTTTGAATTATGGACTAAAACTAAATGAAAGAATACATTAATTTTATCTTATTTCTAAAAAGATGTAATTTAATTTATAATTTTACTATGTGAA
This sequence comes from Oxytricha trifallax, assembly GCA_000711775.1. Classification (NCBI taxonomy): domain Eukaryota; phylum Ciliophora; class Spirotrichea; order Sporadotrichida; family Oxytrichidae; genus Oxytricha; species Oxytricha trifallax. The sequence goes on from ARYC01021045.1 coordinate 9,352, forward strand.
AAATTAAATAACGCAGTTATTACAGGCTTTTGATAAGAAAACTTGCTAGAGTCAAGAAATTTATAAATATTAATTCAATTTATTTAAAATAAACACCCCAATTAATTTTAAATTTATAAACTATGAAAAAAATTGTTCGGTTTTTTAATAACACTATAAAATAATATCTATATTCAAATGTAACATTATAAATAAAAAATAGGTATAGATTTGATTACCAACTGAAAGTCTTAAATTGATAAAAAATTTGGAAATATTTAAATTTAATTTATTAAATTTAGATAAAGTCAACAGTTTAAATTTAGAGATTTGTGAGTCTAATGTTTATAATATTGTGGAAACTTATTTCTTCATATACTTATAGCCTTAGTAAATTATTGTTACACTAAAGCTATTAAAATTAGAAAGATAAAAAATGTTTGGGGAGAAAAACAATTATCTAGCTTTAAATTATTAAAGAATTACATTTTATTAATTTATTAAGGATAATTATTAATAAATGTTGATAACATTTTCAGAATACTATTAAATGTAATTTAATTAAGTACTGAAGGAAAGTATTCATTTTTTAAACTTTAAGACAATAGAATATAAACTATATTATTATATTAATAATATAGTTTAATATTGTCAAATATTTTAAACTTAAACGTTTTTTTAAGAAAACCAAAAATAGATTTCATATATCCAAAGATGAAGCATTATTATAAAAATTTTGAGCTTTAATCGGGGTGTTAAATACTTGATTTAAAAATAATTAATTAATTTGAAATTTAATTTATATCAAAATTTTAAATTAACATTGACCTCTCAATTTATTTATTGAATATTTAAATACAGTAGAAATTTGTTTATCAATCAAAAGTTAAAATTGATTATAATAATAAAATTATCGGTTAATGAACAATTGCCGCTTAGTTATTTACAGTTACTTAACTGTAAACTAACAATTCACAAAGATATCAAAGCTTTCCAAAAATGAAAGAGAAAAATTAACTTAAATAAAGTATACAAATAAAATTTATGATAAGTAAACTTTGAGAGTAAAACTAGAGAAAGAATTGAGATGGAATGTATGCAACTCATATTTCTTTAATTTTAGTCACTCATATACATTAGTTACAGATACCAGAGATGATTAATTTACAGAGTCCTCTCAAAATTTTGCTAATAAATTCTTTACATTAATGCCATTTTGTAAGAATAATTGTCCAGTACTAAATGTAGAACAAGTAGGATCACAATCTCTTGATTTAAGTCACCTAAGTTGTAAGCAAATAATTTAAAACTTTAAAATTCCTAAGCGATAACTTAAGTACATTCAAAACCCAAAACCCCTTGTTGAGGTTTATAAGTGCTTTGATTTGTAGGATATATTTGGGGTCTTATTGGGGTTAGTAGAGAAATTAGGCCAATTTGCAAAAAGAGAAATAGAAATTAGCGAATATATGATATGCAATATTTAGATTTGCTTCTTAAGCCTAGGTATGGCACTAGTATTAATATAGACTTAGTTAAAGCAGTAATGAATTATGCAGCAATAGCAAAGCTCCTATGCAAGAGTGCCTCTACTGTATGAAATCTTTTCATCTAAGTTGTTTAGCATTTTAATTCTGGTACTTGTAAACATGCATTAAGAAAATAAAATTTCTCTAAAATCCATATTGACTACCTAAGTGACTATAAGACTTTAAAGTATTTTGCACACTTTTCTCTTGACTAGCGAGCTGTAATGTTTCATCGTAGCTTTCCTGCAATGCGTGTCTCTCCTTAAACTATAGCCAACATTTATAGAAGAAATGGCATTACTTTCAAGACTGTCAACAGAGTGAAGAGAGTGATTGATTTCACAGTGCCATTTTATAGTAATAATTTAAACTATATATATGATTAAATGTAAAGAGCTATTACTAATAACATCAAGTTCATACACGCTGATGAAGCTGTGTTTACCTTAAACACCTTTATTAATAAGTCATGGTACAAGAAGTATGATAACATAGAGGTTTATGACTAAAAAGTAAAGGTTGTCACTCTTGCAATCTTAGCTGGTTTTAGCGAAGATCCTGTTTTAGAAAGTTATGTGATTCATCCTCACTCTATAAAGCAAGAGAGTAGTATATGAGTTCCTACATAAGCT
>ARYC01021046.1:0-41260 GCA_000711775.1 Oxytricha trifallax
TGCCTGATAGAATTCTAAGAGAATTTTATTTAGAGTTCAAAACAACATTATAAAACTTTTTTTACTATTTATTATATTGGGACGCCTTGACGTCACCTGGGACATCCTGACGTCATCTGGGACGTCCTGACGTCATCTGGGACTTCCTGGCATCACCTGGGACGTCCTGAAGCACCTGGGACGTCCTGACGTCACCTGGGACGTCCTGACGTCATCTGGGACGTCCTGACCGAGGGTGGGACGCCCTGACGTCAATACCCAATAAAACTTATTAGAAATATTCTTGATAATCTCTTACGAAAGAATTATTTGCAATAAGAGATTATTAATATATTTATAATTTTATATTTACATTTTAAGCACATGTTTTAGTATGCTATAAAGTTTAAATATCATTTTAAATAAGTTTGATTTATTTTGAGATGTAATACATTTTGCTGAATATTCAAATTAATCTTATTTAACTATTTATTGCTGAAAAATATTAATAATAATAATTTAAAATATGATCAGTTGTCGCCAAATTATTTATAGCTACTTGACTGTAAACTAACAGTTTCTTCAAATATCTAAACTCTCTACAAAAGAAAGAGAAAGATTAAGTTAAATAAAATAAATCAATAAATGTTAAAAACGGTAAACATTGAGAATAAAATATAAGGAAGAAATCAAGTGGAATACGAACAACAAATATTTCTATAATTTCAGTCATTCATACACATTAGTTGTAGATATGAGAGATGATAAAGTAGCATAACAAACTTAGATTTTTGCTAACATATTCTTTAATTTAATGCCATTTTGCTAAGTAAATTGTCCTATGCTAAATATTGAATAAAAAGGTGCCGAAACATTAGAATTATTGAGCCTTGATTCCTGGTAAAATGCAAAAGGTTTTAAGATTCCAAAGAATAAAATTAAATATATTTAGTGATATATGTCTGGTAATTTGACTTTTAGTAAAAGAGAAGACTTTAAAAGGATAACTTTTAATTAATGTATATTAGGTACTAATAGATTGTAAACTAAAGGAAATTTAAATTAGATATTATTTAATCTTTATTAGTAAAATTATATCAGAAAAAATTTACAATTTTCTAAGGTAAAATTTAAAAATAGCATAATTATTAGAGGTGATTTTTTTTCTGGACTCTAATAAATAAAGACCTTCGTAAATATTAATTCATGCTATAGTGAATTCTTATTGCAACTTTTGTAAGATTTGACAACTTTAAGAAAAATTGTTTGGATCAATGAAAATATTGAGAACTAAGTTTAGCATTTACTTCTAACTAGCATGAATATTGAAATTTATGATTAGCTAAAGTTTGATTTACAAATTGAAAGAATTAAATAAATGGAAGGCCTTAAAATTTTAAAACTAAATGTACAAGATTTAAGCAAAATTGTAGAAATTAATCAATCGATTTGCGGGATTAATGCTCAGCGAATAGTGTATATGTTGCGTGCTGGCCCCACTTATTAACTCACATAATTAATAATTTTACTGAAAGAATTAAACAGTAGTGGGAAATAGATTGTATTAGAGTTAAGCAGTCTTTGTTTGATAGATTACTGTGCCAATTAATTTTAAAAAGAAAATTAACTCACGATATTATAGAAGAATTAAATATTCTAAGTACTTTCTCAAAAATATAATGTAGGCATCGAAAAATCAGAAAAACCATCAACTAAGTGTTCCTTGATTTTGAATATTAAAATCAATAAATCTCCGATTAAATTGATTCATAAAATTAAAGTCAAGAAATTGATAAATAGCGATTTAAAGCCACAAGTTTTTATTTCAACAACTCAAAGTATTTGAAGTTATATTATGATATATTTATTGAATAAAAATTTATCGAGCTACTTTGATAACAAATTTAATATTATAAAATAATTTTCATTTTGAATTTATTTAAAGATTAAAATGTTTTTAAAAAAAGTTATTTTTTATTGATTGTAACAATAAATAAATTTTTTTATTTATTATTTTTAATTTTAATTTAAGAATTATTACTTTTACTATTTATCTCAATTAAATTTTTAAATAATATGATAAATCTTATTAGATAGAGTAAATAACAATTATTCAATTGATAAATTAACTATTAAATTAACAGTTTAGAATTATTTTTAAAGTTATTTGGCAGTTAATAAATAATTTCTAGATTTATCAAAAATATCAAAAAAATAAAAAGAAAAAAGTCAAGCTAAATAAAAGTAAACAATTAATATCATAAGCGATAAAATTGAGAGTAAAATTAAATTGTAAATAGAAATTTGATGATAAATACAAATACTTTTATAATTTTAGTCATTCATACACATTTATAGTTTATATGAAAGATTGAAAATCAGCACAATTTTCTAAAAATTTTATTAGCTCCTTTTTCATTTTAATGCTATATTATAAAAATAACTGTTCAATAATGAATATTGAACAATATGATAAGGAATCATTAGATTTAGAGTTACTTACTTTTTGTCAAAAAGAAAGATGTTAAATGATTCCAAAGAATAATATCAATTAAATAAGTCACATATTTCAATTAAGTTGGTAGTCCTTAAAGTGAAGATTTTAAATGGATTACATTGAAATATTGAATTATGAGATTAACTTTGAATTATGGACTAAAACTAAATGAAAGAATACATTAATTTTATCTTATTTCTAAAAAAGAATATACTAATTTATAATTTTACTATGTGAAAAATTAAATAACGCAGTTATTACAGGCTTTTGATAAGAAAACTTGCTAGAGTCAAGAAATTTATAAATATTAATTCAATTTATTTAAAATAAACACCCCAATTAATTTTAAATTTATAAACTATGAAAAAAATTGTTCGGTTTTTTAATAACACTATAAAATAATATCTATATTCAAATGTAACATTATAAATAAAAAATAGGTATAGATTTGATTACCAACTGAAAGTCTTAAATTGATAAAAAATTTGGAAATATTTAAATTTAATTTATTAAATTTAGATAAAGTCAACAGTTTAAATTTAGAGATTTGTGAGTCTAATGTTTATAATATTGTGGAAACTTATTTCTTCATATACTTATAGCCTTAGTAAATTATTGTTACACTAAAGCTATTAAAATTAGAAAGATAAAAAATGTTTGGGGAGAAAAACAATTATCTAGCTTTAAATTATTAAAGAATTACATTTTATTAATTTATTAAGGATAATTATTAATAAATGTTGATAACATTTTCAGAATACTATTAAATGTAATTTAATTAAGTACTGAAGGAAAGTATTCATTTTTTAAACTTTAAGACAATAGAATATAAACTATATTATTATATTAATAATATAGTTTAATATTGTCAAATATTTTAAACTTAAACGTTTTTTTAAGAAAACCAAAAATAGATTTCATATATCCAAAGATGAAGCATTATTATAAAAATTTTGAGCTTTAATCGGGGTGTTAAATACTTGATTTAAAAATAATTAATTAATTTGAAATTTAATTTATATCAAAATTTTAAATTAACATTGACCTCTCAATTTATTTATTGAATATTTAAATACAGTAGAAATTTGTTTATCAATCAAAAGTTAAAATTGATTATAATAATAAAATTATCGGTTAATGAACAATTGCCGCTTAGTTATTTACAGTTACTTAACTGTAAACTAACAATTCACAAAGATATCAAAGCTTTCCAAAAATGAAAGAGAAAAATTAACTTAAATAAAGTATACAAATAAAATTTATGATAAGTAAACTTTGAGAGTAAAACTAGAGAAAGAATTGAGATGGAATGTATGCAACTCATATTTCTTTAATTTTAGTCACTCATATACATTAGTTACAGATACCAGAGATGATTAATTTACAGAGTCCTCTCAAAATTTTGCTAATAAATTCTTTACATTAATGCCATTTTGTAAGAATAATTGTCCAGTACTAAATGTAGAACAAGTAGGATCACAATCTCTTGATTTAAGTCACCTAAGTTGTAAGCAAATAATTTAAAACTTTAAAATTCCTAAGCGATAACTTAAGTACATTCAAAACCCAAAACCCCTTGTTGAGGTTTATAAGTGCTTTGATTTGTAGGATATATTTGGGGTCTTATTGGGGTTAGTAGAGAAATTAGGCCAATTTGCAAAAAGAGAAATAGAAATTTGCGAATTTTTGGGAGTAATATTTAGATTTACTGCTTAAGCTTAGGTATGGTACAAGTATTAATATAGACTAAGTCAAACCAGTAATGAATTATACAGCTTTAGCAAAGCTCCTATGGCAAGAGTGCCTCTACTGTATGAAATCTTTTCATCTAAGTTGTTTAGCATTTTAATTCTGGTACTTGTAAACATGCATTAAGAAAATAAAATTTCTCTAAAATCCATATTGACTACCTAAGTGACTATAAGACTTTAAAGTATTGGGCACACTTTCCATTAGACTAGCGAGCTGTGATGTTTCATCACAAGTTTCCTGAAATGCGTATCTCTCATTTAACTATAGCCAAAATTTATAGAAGAAATGGTTTTACTTTCAAGACTGTCAACAGAGTGAAGAGAGTGATCGATTTTACAGTGCCATTTTTTAAGTGATGATTTAAACTATATATATATATATATGATTAAGTGCAGAGAGCTATTACTAATAACATCAAGTTCATACACGCTGATGAAGCTGTGTTCACCTTCAACACCTTTATTAATAAGTCATGGTACAAGAAATATGATAACATAGAGGTTTATGACTAAAAAGTAAAGGTTGTCACTCGTGCAATCTTAGCTGGTTTTAGCGAAGATCCTGTTTTAGAAAGTTATGTGATTCATCCTCACTCTATAAAGCAAGAGAGTAGTATATAGAGTTCCTACATAAGCTAAGAGATAAATACAACGATTAAGAGATCATCCTGTTTGTTGAAAACCTCTCAGTTCATAAGACTAAGGAGTCTAAGAAAGCTTATGAAGAGTTAAACATAACTCCTGTATACAACGTTCCTTATAGCCCCTAATTTAATGGAATCGAATTCTACTGGAGCTAAATCAAGACTCACTACAAGAAGCTGCTGCTGTATCATCTTATGCATGACTTGCCGATCGATACAGTTGACTTAATTCAAAGCAGCTGTAAGAGAGTGAGCATAGATAAGACAACAATTTGTGCTAGAGAGGGAAGAATGAATATTTATAAATAAGTTTTAGATTTAAATGAATGAATAAGTTCACTTATTAAACTAACCCATAAAGGGGTTTGGCTTCTCCTCTTCTTATGCCTTGCTTGGGCCCATTTATCTTCTCTTAGAGCCAACTCCTGAATCTATGTTCATTTCATCTAGCTTTTAAACATCTTTATAAAGTCTCTTGCTCACTTCATGAATGGTCTATAACTTTTTCTCTCTGTGAACCTTTGCATGCTCTTTCATTAGGAATATACCAGTTCCAGGTTTCCCTAAAGAGTTATAAATCAAAGCTTACTAGAAAAGAATGGATGCTTCTTAAGCTCTGCAAGCCAGGTCTCGCTTATTAGTATGCCTTGCTTTTTTTAATCTTCAGGAGAAATTGAATAGCATTTCTAGTGAGCTTCTTCAATGATTTCTCTGAGATAACTCTCTCTTAAAGTGCCAAGAACACCAAAAAATAGCTCCTTTCTGGAAGTTTTTTTAGAGAGTTGTTTCTTGGTAGGAAGATAAACTACCAACTCTTCATCTTTCATCGCATCCTCGTAGAGATTAGTGACTGAAATCTCTGGGTAGTTTGGTATATCTATCAACTTTATTTCATTGTTTTTGAAGGCTTTCTTCTCATCACAGAGAATAGCTTTTAAGAATGAAATTTTGGTACCATCCATAGTTGGAAGGAATAAACCCACTATAGTATGTGATTAAGTATATGTGATATGCCTACCATGCTGAGAGAGGTATCGATAGAGATCTTCCTTGCTTCTAAATCTTGAGATCATTTCTTAAGCTTCAACCCTCTTCATTGCAGTACTTATAGATTCCATCCTTGTTCCTTCTCTTCTAATTGAATTTCAAATTTTAATATTTATAGTTCTGGATCCTACTGCTTAAAATATTAGCATTAAATATGGGCATCTTAAAGGCTTAAAGGAGGTCAACCTGGTAAGGATACGTGGAGAAAGCTGGCAGAAGCTGTAACAAACCTCAGAGATTGAGCTCCATTTTTATCAATTAAGTTCCATTAAATTAGTACTAAATTTAATTAGTACTGGTACTAATTCCGTTTAATTTTAATTGGTACCAATTTAATAGTACCAAAACTTAATTAGTACCTAGTTTTAAACTAATGAAGTTTTAAAAGTTTCAAAATCGTTAAAAACCTAATTGGTACCTGTAACAACCTGAATTTTATCAAAGTTGGTGCCAAAATTAAAAATATTAAGCATGAAATTAGAAAAATTATATTTATAAACTAAGCATAAATATTATCTCTAATACTTCAAAATCAACAATTATTGTTGCAGTGCCAACTCCTATACAGAGTAGCTATAACTAAAGAGGTTATTAAAGCCTTATAATAGAAATTTAAATTTGAATTTAAACATAGCGGCTAACTTAAATCTTAAAGCAATCTCTCTTGGAACTGGATAATCATAGGTAAACTTTATCTCAACTAAAAGCCTGAAATTATTTAGTTGAGAGGGGGGTAGAGCTAAGAGCTCTTGAATTTGAAACAGAGGTTTTTATCATAGAATTATTAAACCAGAAGGAGAGTGCAGAGATAGGAGTTTAAACTTAAATTGATTATGTTGAGGAAGAAAAAGAACAGCTACCAATCGAAAAGATAAAAACATATCAATGTGAAGACTGCTAGAATATTTTCTCAACAGATCAAAGCTTGAAGAGACACCAGAAAGAGGTACACTCTGGCAAAGCCAAGATTTATTTCAAACATGAAAAGGTAGATGGTAGGTATAAGAGCACGACATGAATGAAATCTTATACTCACTCAGCTAAAGTTAAAAGGCATATGCAAAAGCATCACCTCAGTGAGTTCTTGATTTAAGATAAAGAGACACAAAAACTTGTGCCAGCTAAAAGAAAATCAAATACTATCGAATCTTAAAGAGAGTTACAGGAGAAGCTCAAGAGACAGAAAAGATAAGAATCGATGAACTAACCTGCAGGCAATACAATTCTAGCCTGCTTCCAAGCAAAAGCTATGAACATTCCTGCATTGAATGCAATTAATCTAAATAGTTGTATTGAGAATTACTTGCATGAAAGTGTTCCTAACAAAGCAAAGCTTATAGTGGTTGATGAGTATGCATACAATTATGAAAAATAAGTGGAAAAGTTTAATTTTAAATGAAAATCAAATATATGAATAGGAATACTTATTGTGATATACAAATCTTAAAATCTAAAAACAGTTACTGTGTTCAAACACACTACATATCATTTGTTGTTTAATCTTTATCATTCTTCTTCAGCGCCTTGTCTTTTTGTCGCTTTCTGAAATATCTGTCTACTGCCACTCTTAGTCTTACCTGGAGTCTAGCTAAAAAATAAAAAAATTTAGATATGTTTTTTGTAACTTACATTTATTGTGAATGACTCGGCATCTTATGCTAAGACATTTTTCCATTTTTTAATAATTCTAATTAATTTCACTTTAATTTATTGATTTCCTATTATAAATCGTAATGTTACACTTTCAGCTATCTCCTTAAGAACGAGCAATACTAAAATGAGTTTGCTAACGAATATATGATTCTTAGAGAGGCATAGAGAAAAGATTGCAAGAACTTGCTTAAGCTAGATGGTGTTATTTTAAGCTATGATTTTATCGCACTGAGACTTAAGAAATATGAAATGACTCTGAAGATTATCTAAATCATAACAGATACCCAGATGATTTGAATGACATACTATCAGATATGATAAAGGGTGTCAAGGAGTTGCATGAACTCGGATATGTTCATAGAGATTTGAAACCTGAAAATGTAATGCTGAACCTCTGCCCTATAGAAGTCGTAGTTATCGATTTCAATAGAGCCTTAAGATAAGAGATAGTAACTTTAGCAAAGGTTCTTGGCACGCCTGGCTACTTCCCAATAAGAGAGAAGTGGACGAATGGATCAGTTTAGTGGGATGTATGGGCAGTAGCTACTATAATTTTAGAGAGTGACATAGAATGCATGTCTTACTATGGTACCAAATAAGAGAAATAATCAAAAAGTTTAGAAGTAAGCATATAAAGCAGGACGATATCTGAAAAGAAATCAAACAGAATGTAGACATGATAATTGTAAGAGCACCATCATATCCAAGATAATCCTTAGACGATTTACTTGAACCATACAGAGAGCAAGATTCAAGAGATACAATAAAGACAAGCATATTAAATTTGTTTGAGTTAAATCGCCTACTAATCATTAAATATACTTAAAATTTACATAAAACCTGCATTTTCTCTGCTAACCTCAATAATACCCCAACTATACCCTACAAATTAAAGCACTTATAATCCTCATCAAGGGGTTTTGGGGTTTTGATTTCTAGGGAAATGCTTTATTCTCTTTCATTTTATAAAAGAGAGGATTTTCAATATGTAATACTTAAATCATGTATTCTTGGGATTAAATTCTTAGAAACAAAATAAAATTTGAATTAAATTCTTTTCAATAATTTTCCTATTATTTAACCCGAGGATCTATAATTTTTGATAATCAAAATAAAAAACAGTGCAATTATTTCAGGTTACTTTTTGCATTATCTTTAATAAATTAAGACTCTTATAAACATTAATTCATACTATAGTGAATTCACGCTACAATTAATTTAAAATCTTTTAACTTTAAAAAAATTAGTAATAATAATAATAATAATAATAATAATAATAATAATTAACTCGCATCGAGGGGTCAAGCCCCCCTGAGCATATCATTATGAAGGACAATGTCCCTTTTAGTGTTTGTGGGAGCGACTTTCTTCATTCCGGAGCAGTTTATTCCTTCTTTTTCTTCTTTCCTCTTTTGTCTCTCGGTATTATATTACCGATTTTAGGGAATTTTCTTGGTTTGAATTTCCATCTGGAGACTCCTTTGTATAGGAAAGGGGCAGACATTTTCATGTGGTTCCATTGTTGCAAGAACTTGGTTCTCATTATAGAGGATCTAAACTAAATATTAAGTTTGAAGGAGTTCTTAAGTTTGATAATTTTGAATTTAACGCGGGAACGGAGTTTTTGAGTTATGTACTCAATGAGCTCAACTGCATCTTTCTTTGTGTATCTAAAGCCATCTAGATAGAGATCTTCCATATCTCTATTGGATTGTTGGAAAGAGATGGCATTGAAATCGATGTATTTAGTGTTTTGAGTGAGCTAGGAAGTGGATTCGTCCGAGTATTCTGTGAAATATTCTTTCTTAACCGGATCAGGTAAAGAGTGGAATAGTGAGCCGTGTTAAAGTTTGGCCCATTGCCATCTATGAAATTATCTTAATGTAGTATCTGTATAAGGGTCATAGTCATTAGTAATATCTTTGATAGGCATAGAACTCTCTAAGACTTTTGGCCAGAATTCTTTCATAAGTTTTCTGTTCTGGTCATATATCTGTTCTTGAGTTTCCTGAGCAGATTTGAGTTCTGATCTCAGGTTTACCTACTAAATAGGAGGGTTGACATACGTGTCAATTTGCATAGGTTCGTCATTGTCGAAAGCAGAGCGTTCTGGAGCTTCTTGAACATGTTGGATAGGAGCTTACCCCGATAGGTTAGTGTTAAGAACATGATTAGCATCTTTCAGGGCTTTCTCAACTAGTTGGATGTTAGCTGAGAGATGAAAGGAGGGACTCTTGGTTAGCACTACTAGATACTCGACTATGGCGACTAAGGTGTCGGATGAGAAGAGATTCAAAGAGTCTTTAGACGAAAAAATTTTGGATAAGGCACGAGAGCTTTGAGCCATTTCGACGTCTGTTTAGCTTGCCATTGCTATTAACTAGTTTACTGTGGTGAGTGAAAGGCCTAGTAGTTAAGTGATTATCTGGAAAAGAGTTAGTTCCATTGAGGTATTACCGCCAGGTGAAGGTTTAAACTCCATATTGAATAGCTGGGAGGTAAGTTTAGAAACTTGAGAGATCTATTAAGTGATAGAGGTCTTACCAGGATTAAGAATCGCTTTGGCTTCTTAGAAAGTGGAAGCAGATAGCTTGGCTGATTGTTGGATGAACTGTGGAAGTGAGGTCCACTTAAGTCCATGGTTTTCAAGAAGACGAGGATTTTTGAGGGGATCTGGGTTCTAAAGCTTAGAATTATTCCTAGGCCCCGATTTGAAGAAGGTCCTTGGTCTCTTGGGAAGAGACTGGTTAGGTCTCTGATCGAGCTGGCCTGACTAGTTGAGTCTCTAGCCAGGTATCTGTTAACGCCATACATGTGAAAGTGTAAGCTGTCTTGTATGGGATGCCCGAAGGTCAGGTTGCTGAGCCTGCATATTAATTTAGAGCTACTTAGCAAGTAAATTTCTAATTAAAATTCAAAAAAATTAGTTTGGATAATAAAATTCAAATCATAAAAACCTTCCTACACCTATAACAAATTAAATAAGAGATCAACTATTGTTTTAATTGCCAATAGAGAGAATTAAATATATGGTAGGCCTAGAAGTTTTAAAGCTAAGTGTTTAAAATATTGAAAAGATAATATCTATCCATCCTGACATTTCTCTAACCAGTCTGTCTAGAATTGTATATATAATTAGTTCCAAAGATATTTAATATCTTGAAGAATTAATAGTTTTACTAAAGTAATTAAAAAGTAATAAGTAGACAATACTAGAAATGAGCTGTCTTTGTTTATTAGATTGCTCAATCACTTAATTTCAAAGAGAAAATAAATTGCAAAACCTTGAGGTTAAATAAATTCTCCAAACTCTTTCTTCAAAATTTAAAGTAAATATTAAGAAAGTGACAAAAGAATCGACAAAGTCTTCTTTCACTCTAAGCATAGGCATATAAAATGATCAAGCTCATATCACTCATAAAATTAAAGTAAAAAAATTGATGCATAGTAAAGTTAAACCTAGGATATATATTTCTACAATTTAAAATATATGATTTATAATTGGCCTTAATAATGGGATATTTATATTTAATTAAAATGCTTAATAGAACTTTATTAAATTTTCATAAAAATTTTATTTAATTTTTTTATTAGGATCTATAAAATAGGTTATTTAACATATATTGTTTTTGGTAATTATTTTTTAATTTTTAATATTTCTATGCTAAATTATTTTTGAGTAACCCCAGGCGGGGCAACAAAAAAATTTTTTCTCAAATTTTTTATTATCTAAGAGTTAAAAAAACCTCAATATAGCTTACTATAACTACTTAAATATGCCTCTTAATTTCTTTTAAAGAAATTTTAATACACTAATTTTTTGACATTAGCTTAAATAAAATGAATAAAATATATTTAATTTTTACAATTTTCTAATAGATCCTTTCATAATTTTGCAAAAGATCTTACTTGTAATTTTATGATTCCTGCATAGAGATAGGTTCTTATATATTGAATTATAATTTAATATAATTTTTAGATAATTTTGTTTTAACTTTTCTGAGATATAAGAACCTATCTCTATGCAGGAATCATAAAATTACAAGTAAGATCTTTAGCAAAATTATGAAAGGATCTATTAGAAAATTGTAAAAATTAAATATAATTTATTCATTTTATTTAATTAAGCTAATGTCAAAAAATTAGTGTATTAATATTTCATTAAAAGAAATTAAGAGGCATATTTAAGAAGTTATAGTAAGCTATATTGAGGTTTTTATAACTCTAAGATAATTAAAAATTTGAGAAAAAAATTTTATGTTGCCCCTCTCTGGGGGGCCATTACCCTTATTTTTGAATTTTACCTATTGATTTAATTATATTTAAAAGCTTAATTTAATTATTCAACGATAAATTTTAAATGTCATAAAACATTTAAAATATCAATGTAATTTATAGGAAATTATAAAATTAATTTTTAATAAATAATTTAAATTTTAAAATGGTAGTTAAGAAGTCATTAAGAAACAATTAAGAGCCTATGATTTTATTAAATTTAATATTATCTTATAATTGTATGAATATTTTTAAAAATATTAGCAATCTCTTTTATAATTTTCAAAAATTAATAAAAATTAACAGAAAAGGTAAGGTTTAATTTTTTAAATCATTAATTTAAAAAGGTTAAAATTAGAAATATTAAATTTTTTTAATTTTCTAAAGTGGTTCTACTTCATACTTAATAATATAGTTTTTTACATTTAATTGCAGCATCATAATTTATCAAGTGATAGATTTTTAATAAAAACTTAATTCATTGATATTTTTAATTTAGCTTTAAAGTTAATATTAAACACATAATAGTCAAACTTATATATCTGTAGATTAATCAGAAAGTACAATAATCTTTTTTTTGATAAAATTTTATTCGTCAAAATAAATATTTAATAAATTTGCTATTAATAAGCTCTCTTATTTAACGATTAATACAATAATTATTGAAAATATAAAGCTGTAAGATTATAATTTACAGTTATCTACCTGTAAATGCCTAATTCAAACAAATAAGCAAGCTTTCAAAAAATGAAAGAAAATAAGCAGCAAGTTTGATTAAGTATAATAAATTTAGCAAAAACCAAAACTTAAGAGTTAGAATTGAGTAAGAATTGAAATTTACAGATAAAAATTACTTGTTCGCTTTCAGTCATTCTTATACAATTGTATTAGATAGTAGAACATCAAGACTAAAAGATAGTTATTAATTTTTATTTTTTGAACTTTCAAGTTATTCATTAACCAATAAATAATAATAAATATCGAATAAATTGGAAATGTGCGTTAGAATCCTATTATTTTAAAAGATTGGTAAAATAGTGCGTGCGTCTTGTAATTTAAAATTTTAAGAATTACTTTTTTTAAAAAAACGAAGCTCCCAATTCACTTTTATTTAATAATAGAGAATATTTTCAAGATTTATATATAGATAGAGGTATTATTGGGTCATATTTTATTTACGGCGAAAATTCTTATGATTATATAGCTAAGCTCAATAATCACTTATAAAAGGAATTTGAGAAATTCCATTCATAAGGAAATTTTCTAATTCAAAAATGTTACTATTCAAGATTCAGTCATAATAAATGGAAATTTCTTTTAAAAATGAAAATTCTAGATTCTTTGACATCATATAGAACATACTGGAGTGACTTTACCATTAAAATAACATAAAATTTACCAAATCTTAGAAAATTAACATGGATAAGTGATTAGGATAAAGAAACGATTTATCTTGAAAAATATTAGAGATAAGCACTAAAATTTGAATTATCATTATCACAAATTACAAAGTTCTAATAAATAAAAATACTTAAACTAAAAATAAATAATTCAGAAAATACTTTAGATTACTAAGAAGTATTTTTAATGCAAAACTAAAAAAGAAAAATTTTCATATTTAAAATAAAAATCCACCAATATCTTTGAGAAATTTAGTCTGTATATTAAAAAAATTGAAACACAATATAAATTGTTTTGAAGTAAGTTCACTTTGCTTGATTGATGAAAATTATTCAATTATATTAAGAGGGAAACCACAAGAAAATATAAATTTCTAATAAATCCTTAAAATTCTATCAGAACACTTTGAATGCGAAATATAAAAATAGTTAAAGAAACTTCAAAAACCAAATTAACTTTAGCAGAAAAATTTGATAGACAAGAAAAATCAATTATTCACAAGATTAAAGTCAGAAAATAGATAGACTCATAAAAGAAACCTTAAATATACTTATCTTAAGTAAATATGTTTTGAAAAAATTAAATACTAATAATCAATTTAATTTTAATTTAATTTTTTAAAGAAAAATCCAAGTAAATTAACATAACTATTATAATTTTATTTTTATTTCAAAATTAAATTTAAAAAAGTGTTATAAACTAAATATTTGAGAATAGACAAGCTACATTTTAAAATTAATTTAACCAAAAAATATTTATTTATTTGTTTAATATAAAAAAATATTATAAGGTTGATTAAAAACTATAAATTATAATATTAAATTATAACTAAAAATATTTATCCCAAGAAAGATCTTTAAAATGTAAAGTTGCAAACTTATAATTTATAGTTACTTACATGTAAATATTTAATTTTTAAAAATAAGCAAGCTTTCAAGAAAAGAGAGAAAAAATGCAGCTAGTTTAATTGAATATAATAAAGTATGTAAAGATTAGACTTTAAGAATAAAATTATAATAAGAATAAAAGTTTTACAATCATCAAAAATACTTTTTTAATTTTAGTCATTCATATACAGTAATTTTGGATAGTAAATCTTCCAAAATTAATGTGAATTACGCAAATTTATTTTTCAAGATATCGTTTTATTAAAAAAGAAATTCCATAGTTAATTTAGAATTAATTGGAAATGATGTCTTCGACGTGGAAATTGTGAAAGATATTTATAGTATTGTAAATTGGGAATTGACATTTTAATCATTAATCTTTAAGTAAACTGATATCCCAAAATCCATATCTTTCAAAGATAAAGAATGCTTTTAAAATTTAATTATAGAAAATAGTTATATAGGCTCTGAATTCATTAAATCATTCAAATATGGCATAAATAGTTATAATCTCAGTTAAATTTTAATAAAAAATTAATAAGTAATAACCGACAAAAATAGTCCTTGGTTTAAGAAAGTTATAATTAAGGATTCTGTTTTGGTTAACGGCCAATTTTTCTAATAACTAAAAAGCTTAGAAACAATTAAATCATATAGAACTTATTGGAGTTAGTATACATTAGACATTTTGTAAAAATTACCTAATCTAAGAAAATTAACATGGATAAATGATAAAGATTCTAATATTGAAGAAAATACATTTTAATTAAGAAAATAAATAAACAATTCTTAAATCATAGCAGACATCAATTCCGAAGAGAAAAAAAATTCTAATTAATAATAAGACAGATCCTGCAATTTTTGCTTATCTTTGCTATGCCTTTAATCCTATAATAATTCTTGAAAGTAACAAAAATTATCTCGAGCCAATTACTAAACAGTAAAAGAATTATTGCCTATGGTGTTATCATTTTGCAGCGCTTTCAACTAAGTGCAATGAAGCCAAGGAAAGAAATTTATTACTAACCAAGAATAAATGGCTGCTTATGGAATTTAAATTTAATAAATTTTAGCTAAATTTGCTTTTCCGATTCGAATGTATTTCCACAATAATATTGGACTTAGTTAAATAGAATAATATGCTCTAGAATACAAATTTACATTGTCCGAAATTTTCAAATTTTAATAAATAAAAATACTGAAGTTGGGTTTTAAAAAATTTCAAGAAATTTAAGATTATTTAGAAATTTTTGAAATGCCTAATTTAGAAAAAGTAATTTTTCATTTACTTAATAATGATCCACTTTTATCAGTAAGAAATATAATAAATTTTATTTAAAAAATAGATTCTAAAATTTAAATTATTTTTGAATTAAATTCTTTTTACTTGATAGATGAAAACTATTCTTTATTTTAAAGATAAAAGTAGAATGGAAATTCTTATTTATAATCAATCATAGTAATTATAATGATTGAACTAATAATTTTAATTTTATTAATGTTTCAAATATAATTATTAATGTCATCCTTTTCAATTTCTCTATTAGACTTCCTAAACTTATATTTAACTCCTCGCATCTGAAATTACAAGGAATTTTTTTTCCATATCAAAATAAATCCTTATTGTCAATTAAACAAGATTAATTTGTAAACCACTCAACCCTATTTTATCTAACTAAGTCTTAATAATTTTTTAGTATTGCTAGCGATTCACTCTTATTGAGTGAGAGTTACGCTTTCTAAATATTTCTAAATTCTCTGTCTTTGACTATCTATTACTTTAATTTTCTGTAAATAGCTTTATTCGCCGTATTTGAATTATGTAATTTCGTATACTTCTACCTAAGTGTTTTATAAAATAATATATAATTTCCTTATGACATATTCTATCTTATACTCTGTCTATTAGGTACCCAGCTAAATTAATTTTATATACATTTATAATCAATCCTATTATTTTTATCGAATTAATTTGGAGTAGAAATTTCCAAAATAGTAAAAGAAAAATCAAAGAGCAAGATGACTTTAGGAATAACACTTTTAAATGGAGATAAATTTATTTAGCATAAAATAAAAGCGATTGAATAAATAGGATCAAAATTGTAACCAAAAATATTTATTTCATAAATTAATTGTTTCTGAAGCAACTTATAAGATATCTAGGTACATTTTATTATTTAAATAATTAATCTTTAACTAAAAAACTTAGCGTTTCTTAAATTTATATTTATGTCAATTGAAAATCATAAAATTAAATTATCATTAGTATGAAAGATATAAATTTATTCGAATATTAATGGAAATTTGAAAATAAAATGATAATAATATTTCCAACAAGTTTCAAATAAATGTAAAGGGTTTAAATCATTTTTAAATAATATTTAATATATTATTAGTTTGCTTTATTTTTAAATCTTAAAGAATTAATTATTTGAAGGTGATTTTGAAGATATCTTAAAGCAGATTGAAAGAAATAAAACTGATAAAATTAAGAATAAAAACAATTAAATTTTAACAAACCTAAATTATTAGGTAAATTTTTTTGTTAAATATTTTTAAATTAATACACTATATATAAACAGGTTATATAGTATATTTAATTCTTAAACTTTTATGAAAAATTTAAATAGTTTATCATCTTTTCTATGATTAGTGATATCAATAAAATAAGCCTAATTTTAATGTATATTTGAATTAAACTAATAAAAAATGTTATAAACAAATAACACTGTACAGAATATATATTCTTTTTTATAATTATATATAATTAAAATGCAAAATTGTAAACTTGAAATTTATAGTTTTCTTCATGTTAATATTTAATTTACAAAATTTTCAAAACTTTCAAAAGATGAGAGAAATATTATGTATTAAGTAAAATTTTACAATAAAAATAACGAAAACTAATCTCTTAGAGTAAAATTAGAATAGAGCATTAATATGGATGATGATTATGAATATTTCTTTTACTTTTGTCATTCTTATACAATTATCATTGACAATAGAAATAAATTTCTAAAGTTAAATGAAAAATTGTGTAATCTATTTTTCAAACTTATGCCTTATAAAAGTTCTGATGCTCCAATTATAAATATAGAATAAATCGGTTGGAAACCTGTAATTTTAAACTAGCTAGATATTTGGTAATAAACATAAAATTGTAATATTCCCAAAGGTAAATTGGTTTATATTTAAAGAGATAAAAAATTAACGATTAGGTTTTAAAATCGGCTTGATTTTTAAGAACTAATCCTTTATGAAAGTATTATTGGGAGCTCATTTTTGAGCTGTATAGAAAATCTTGATGAAGAAGTTTAAAAATTTTACTAGTTATTATACGAGCCAGAAAATCCTGCTAGTTTTAGAAAAGTTGTAATAAAAGATTGTGCAATTATATAAGGCTGCTTTTTGTAAAGCTTCCAATAACTTGATACTTTTATATCTATAAATTCATACTATAGTGAATTCACATTAATTATATTACAAGAACTTCCTTTCCTAAGAAAAATTGTATGGATTAATGACTCTGATTCAATAACTTTAAGTGACTATGAAAAGCAGGTTTTAATATTCGAACCACCATTAATAATTATAGATTAATTCAAAAAATTGAAGATATTAAAAATTTAAGTCTGGTAGCTTCACTAAATAAAAGATTAATGCAAAATTATAAATAGTGATTCTTTGTAAAAATTTGTTATTTAAGTTAAAAATAACAAAACTCCATCATTAATAAAAATAATAAATTTCTTACATGATTTTGACACAGATTTTTAACTTGTTATAGAAATAAATTCTCTCTTATTAATTGAAGGAAGTTTTATGATGTTTGCAAGGTAAAACATAACTTCAATTCAATCTATTATAGATTAGATTCCTCTAAAATAATAGGCTTAAATTAGGATAATTAATAAAAGCAAATCTAAAAGTAAGCTGACACTCGAGATAAATTATTAAGAGCATCAAAATTTATAAAGTCATGTAATTAAAGTCAAAAATATTCCAGGATGTGAATAGAATTCAAGCGTTTTTTATTTCTCGAGTTGAATAATTAATTATATACTTAAAAGAGAAACTTATCAAATTAATATTATATTTATTTTATGTATAATTTACATCATTAATTATTCTTAATTTTTAATAATCCTAAATTTTGATTATGTTATAAAATATTGAAAAATTAAAACTAAAAATTATGATTATATTTAATAAAGTTACTTATCTTTAAAAACAATTTAACAATATTAATAGCAATTAATTATTTTTTATTCTTATTTGTGGATCCATATTTGTCAACAATTTTTTTAAAAATGTAGTATTTAAAGAATTACAAATTATAAGATTTAATTAAATTTTCAAACAGGAATAATCTATTTAAATATTTGTATTTCCATTAAAAAAATCTAAAATTTCTGTAAATTTAAATTTAGATAAGACTTAGAAAGAGATTGATCAATGAAGCTTATGTGTGAAAATTGTATATATTAATAAAAATTAAAAGCTATTAAAAAACTCTTTCAAATTCAAAGGATCAATATCAATCATTTAATCTTAAAAATAAATACTTTTGGTATCATTTTACAGCCTATAACTTTTTTTATTTTGATATAATAAAATTTGCTTTTATTTTCTTGAAATTGAATTTAAAGTGAGAGTTTGCTCTTTGATTTTTCTTTAGTGTTAATTATTATATTTACATTCAATTATTTTGAAAGCGTTCTTAAGATAGATTCAATATCGTAGTTTTAAAGTTAGTTATTTCTTAGAAATGTTTACAAACTACTTTCAATTATTGAAATAGAATTCAATTCTATAACTAATTGGAAATTAAAATCAATGCCTTTTAGAATGTTTATTAATTCAATCAAAGAATAAGTTTCATTATTTTAGATTTGAATAATTAGTTTCTCTAAAGGTAATCTTTCCATGATTTAACATTAATCTTTGATTTTATCTATTTAAATTACTTAACATTTTAAAATCTTTAAGCAATCCATTTAACTCATAATTTTTTATGGGATTTCTGACATAAGGGATTCCTAATCCTCTGAATCTATATATAAATTATTTTCAAAGTTGGTATTAAGAATCCAAACAATCTTCTTCAAATTTGGAAGATCTCTTAATTATACTAATGCAAAATCACTATAAAAAGAATTTATAGATATAAAGGTTTACAGTTTTTTGAAATATTTTAAAAATGAGCCTTCTAAAATTACAGATTCTTAAATCAGACTTTCCTAAAAGTTGGAATTTCTTATTATAGTTTTTTTTATTAAACATGTTGAATTAGTGTGTTATCGAGATTATTTAAGCTTTTCAGAAATCACTTCCTATAATGCTCTTATGAAATGTAAGCTTTTGAAAATCATTTCTTAAAGCAAAACTAATGGACTGCTCTAATTCTCTTTAAATGTATTTTAGTTTACCCTTGGGAAGTTTGAAGTTAAATAACTTTTCCCAATCATATAAAGAATCTAACGAGACCTAGTCTCCAAATTATTCTATGCTTAATGTAGGCGCATTATTTTAGTGGTATGTCATGAGTTTGAAAAACAAATCTAAATTTTATTAATTGAATTTAGTATTCTCTCTATTGTCAATAACAAGCGTGTACTAATGACTAAAGAAAAAGAATAAAGAAAAAGAAATAATCATGCTAAGAATAGCATATTAAATTTTTCTCTAATTTTACTCGCAAAGATTATTTTTCATTATTTTTATTGTATTCCTTTATATATTACAATCTATTTCACTCTACTTTTGAAAGCTTTGACAGTTTTGTAAATTGTATATTTACATGTAAATAGCTGTATATTTTATATTTGCAACTTTACATTTTAAATGTATTAATATTTTTATATTATTATAACAAATAAAATCATGACTATATACTCTTAATATATTTAAATATTTAAAATTTAGGTGAAAAACATAAAAATATATTATTACTATTATTATTTAAAGCTGTACGGAGTTAATACTTGGGCTTAAGCCAGTCAGATATATAATCAGATGTTCATACTTTGACTTTTGTCTATCCGGTTTCCTCTTTCCAAGAGGAGTTGCCCCTATACGATACTCGACTAGTTTCACGCCGTTTACGTTCACCACTTGCCTACTTGTGAGGACTTATGCGGTATTTCGCTACTTCGCATGTCTCCCTGGTTACCTTTCTCCTGCTGCTTTTTATCCGAGTGCTTTTAAGTTCAGGGAAAAACCACTTTTCATCAAAGACTTATTGTATGGCTTGCATGAGGGGGAAACCCTGAGTGATGCTCTGCTGAGGTTGTCTTATGCAGGATTTTTCCCCCCGCTGTTCCTAAGCGAATACTGTCCAATCTGAGAATCGAGTAGTTTGTCTCTTGACTCCTACCTTATCCTTGTTGCACTCAACCCCACGTTGCAAGGATAAGTTTATCATTCGGTTTTAACATGACTTGAATGATCAAAGGTCGCGTTTTTGTTGGCGTAGCCTCCCTACACCTTGCCTGACTTATTTTGAGGAAGTTCTCAGATCCGGGACTTATCTCGTAAAAGCCGAGTGCAATCACGGTTTCGAACTCCGGGATACCGGAATATGTCGGTATATACCTCCCAACTATCCAGTAGGTCGGAACCTATAAAAATATATAAGTAACTTTTTTAGATATTTTTTAAGGGATATATAAAAAAATTAAAATTAGTATTCTTTGATTTGATTTGATTAATGCTTTTAAAAGGTTGATAAATTCACATTTAAAATTAACTAAACCTCATAAAAATTATTTCTGATAATTAAAAATTCTACTTTGAGTACTTTTTTAATGATTATCTAATGTTTGATATAACAATTTAAAATGATAAGAATTTTTGTTAATTTAATAAAAGAAGAAAACTCTATCTTTTTATAATTTTAATTGAAATTGAAGTATATAGGTTACAGCTTTCTTTATGAAAAAAGTAATAAATTCAGGTAAAATAATTTTAAATTTATATTTAGAAAAATGGGTATTTAATTTTTAGCAATTTTTCTATCAATTATAATCATGTTTATTTTAAAAGAGTATTTATTACGCTAAAGTATATGATATTACTTTGTTACAATCAAAGTGATATGAGATTTTATTTATGATATATTTAAAATCTCTATAATACTAAATATTCCTTCAAGTTAAATTTTATAATTAGAGATTCTTTTAATACTTCTACATAAAAAACATAAATTAAAAAAAATTTAAGTTTAAAATTTATCTATAAAATCAACAATTAATTTAATGTTAAATTAATTGAATTTGAAATTCTCTTTTTAGAGAAAATTTATATCTAAATAGTTTTTTTAAAAAAAAAATTCTTTTATTAAAATCTAACTTTCTTGTATTATTTTCCTTGAACGCTAAAATAGCTTCATCTATAAAATAATGAAAGTTTTAATTAAATATTGGTTAAAAGAATATAATCAATATTTTACAGTTAAAAATGTATTAATAAACTGATATAAAAGGATAATATCAAATAATGAATAAAACTAGATAAAAAGTTATTTGTGTTAATAAATAAAATTAGGTATAGTTATTATTCAGATTGATTTCAGATATAATAGCCCAAATTAATAATTAAATAATCAGTATAACTACAAGCTTCAGTCAATCTGTACTTTTTGAAAAGCAGAAAATCTAAACCAATCACTTTATAGCATCATGATTTTAAATCAATCTATATAATATAAACATTAATTTAATTAATTATGATATACTCTAAAACTACTGGTTATATTCCATCTTTATAAACTTATTTTAAGTCCAATAAACTAACCTCATTTATCATGAATTCTGGAAATAATTTAAATCTTATCTGACCTCGAATTAAAGATCTTGGTTTAAGATTGGCTTCTAAGATAGTGAGTGGCTTTTGTTTAATATATGATTATCTTTGGTTCATACTTTGGTAACATACATTGAAATTAAAAAGGAAATAATTTAATAGATTGTTTAGCGAATTATTCTTATTTACATTAGTTATGAATTATTTTATAAGTATCTTAAGTTGGCCTTGTGAGATTATGTCTAGTACTAAAATCACTTTTATACTAAAAGGTATTAAGTTAATACTCCTTGCATGCATTTGAAATGATTTCAAGCATTTATAGTTATTAAAAGTTGTAAGATCATATTAAGATCTATTTTTTATCACAAATTATGTATCTTAAATTTTTATCCATGTTTTAATTAATTTACTTATACTTTTAAAAAAAACTTCATAAAAAAGGATTAATAATAATTTGAATATTTAATTTAAAGGAGAGTTTTTTATTATAACTAATCATTTTCATAAATAAAAATAAAATTAATAAATATGAAAAATTGCAGATTAGTAATTTATAGCTTTCTCTCTGTTAATACCTAATTTACAAAATGTTCAAAACTATCTAAAAATGAGAGGATTCAATTAACATACATTAAGGAATATAACAAAAATAACGAAAATTAATCATTAAGAGTCAAATTAGATTATGACTTAAAATTCTATGTGAAATTGGATTACTTCTATTATTTTAGTCATTCGTACACATTAGTTCTAGACATGAGAAAATTAAACAGCGTTTACAATCAATAATATGTCGATATGTTTTTCAAACTCATGCCATTTAATAAATCTAATGCTCCAATAATCAATATAGAGCAAATTGGAGATTAATCAGTATAGTTGAATTCTTTGAGAGATCGATAAGCTATGTTAAATTTTAAAATTCCCTAAGGCAAATTGAAATACATTTAAAGAGTAAAAACTGATGATATTACTTTTAATTAAAGATTAAATTTTTAAGAATTGGAATTGCAGGAATGTATTATTGGGAGATACTTTTTGCTGAACTTATATAAACTAAATCAAACAGTCTAGAAGTAAACTTAATTAAGAGAAGAAAATTGTGATTTTAAAAAAGCATTTATAAGAGATAGCGCCATAGTTTAAGGCAAATTTTTCCATAGATTTACTAAACTTGAAACTTTAATTTCAATAAACTCCTACTATAGTGAGCATGCATTGAATATAATTAAGGATGTTCCTTTGTTAAGAAAATTAATCATTGTAAATGATTCAGAAAAGGAGAATATTTATCTAAGTCAAGAAGATAAGCAGGAACTAAAGTATCAATTTCCATAGAGTATTATAAATCAAATGAAAAATTTGAAGATATTAAAATTTCAGGTTGACTAAATTGATGAACTTCATGTTTTTTGCAAACAACTTTAATGCCCGACGCTACTGAGTATAGTAATTCAATTTAAAGCTAACGAATCTCTTCCATTACTCGATATAATTAGTCTATTAAGAAATATTGATACAAAAGGCCAAATTGTTATAGAGACAGGTTCTATTTAATTGATTGATGGAACCCTTATAGAATACTCAAAAGAAAAAATTCTATAAACTTTTGATTTATCGCTCATTAATGCTCTTTTAAATGAATAATTAATTAAGGCAAGACTAGTGAAAAAAGAAAAAACTAAAAGTAAGCTTTAGATTGATTTTGAATTTGTTGAGAATAAAATTACTCATAAAATTAAAATCAAATAAATCTAAGGATTTATTTAGAGTGCATTTCTTATGAATACTAAGATGGGTTAGTATTGATTTTGCTTAAAAAATAAATTGATTAAAATTTTTTTAATAACTTAAAAATATTCATTAATTTCTCATTTATTAATTTAAATAAATTCTAAATAATCATTTTTACAATAAATTGACAGAATTTATATAAATTGGCATAAATTTTAATTAGATCTATTAAAAAAATATTTTCAATAATTTATTAAAAAATTATATTTTTTATCTTATTAAAAAATTAATCTAAAAATAACAATATGAAAATCAGTTTTTGTTATTTTTAATATTTTCACAAAATTAATTTGAAAAAGGAAGATAATTATCCTTCAATTTTAGATTAGAAAATGAATCCAACTACAAAAGTATGTAGATGTTCTAAAATAATTTTTATAATCAAGTTTTCTAGATTTTTGAATTAAAACATATAGATTGCATTTATATTTCATAAACAATTAATAAATATTCAAAATATTTTTTGGTAAAATCTATTTTGAATTCGTTTTTTATAAAGGAGGCTTTTCGACTATAATGTGATAGTTTTAAAAATAATTCATTTAATTTTGATTAAATACTCAAAGAAATATTAAAATTGCAATATTTTTAAAAATTAAATCTTATAATTATTTATAAATGTCCTATTAAAGACAAATTAAATTATAAAATATACTAAAAATTTTGAAGCTTATTTTTCTATCCTATACAAGTAATTTATAAAACTCTTTTCAAATAAAGAATGAAATACATATAGAAAAATCTGATTTTCTATTAAATTTAAATTAATATAAAACTGCATGATATAAATTGTTTTTAGTAAACTAAACAATTTAAAAGAATATATCCAGAAAGACATTTTTTGAATATTCAAGTTTCAATTAGTATTATAAAAATAGCTTCTTTAATAAATCTATAATATTAAATTTTGCAAATATTATAATGAGAAGTATAAAACTTGAAATTTATAGCTTTCTGCATGTTAATATATAATTTAGAAAGTTGTCAAAGCTTTCAAAAACAGAGAGAAACAAGTTAAAATGCTTGAAATAATATAATAAGAACAATGAGAAGCAATCACTAAGAGTAAAGTTAGAATAGGACTTAAATAGATATACTTAATATGAATACTTTTATTATTTCAGTCATTAATACACCATTGTTGCGGAAAATACAGAAGAAAATACGAAATTTAAGTAATAGTACTTCGATTTATTTTTCAAGCTAATGCCTTATGATCAGTTTAATGCTCCAGCTATAAACATCGAACAGATTTGAAAAGACTCAATATACTTAGATTCATTAAAAAATTGGCAATTAGCATCCAATCTACTTATACCAAAAGGAAACATAAATTATATCTAACGGGATTTACCAAATGCTTTTTCATTTATTAACAGAAACGAATTTTAAAAATTAAGATTACATAAATGTATTATTGGGAGTAAGTATTGGTTAATCTAGAAAATCTTAATCAAGAACTTATGAAAAATTATTAAGACAACATGAATTAAGTAGAAACTTTACAATTCAAAAATATGAAAGTAAAAAATAGTGCAAAAATTAATGGGACTTTTCTTAAATATTTATTATAACTAGATACCATGATTTCAATTAATTCTTATTACAGTGAAATGAGCTTGAACATACCTCAAAATCATTCCAAATTCAGAAAATTAGTTTGGATTTATGATTTCAAAATGGAAAACATTCATTTAAATGAATTGCAGAAAAAGGCTTTACAATTTGAATTTCCATTTCAAGGAATAAATAAAATGAGTAATTTAAAAATATTAAAAATTTAAGTTAGTATAGTAGAGAAAATCAAAGATTTACTCAAATAAATAGAGACCAGTTAACTATAAAAACTAGTTTTGAAAGTGTAATTTCCTAAAACTTATTCTTTGCTTGAGTTAATCAATGTTTTAAAAGAGATCTAGATTAAATTTCAAGTAATTATAGAAATAAATTCTATATTTTTAATTGAGGGAAAATTGTAAAATTTCTTTAAAGAACAGAAACTTTAAAACATAGATATATAATCAATTCTAAAAGTTTTTTAATTCGAGCACAATCAAAACCCCAAAACCCCTTAGTGAGGTTTATAAGTGCTTTGATTTGTAGGGTATTGTTGGGGTCTTATTGGGGTTAGTAGAGAAAATGCAGGCTTTTTGTGAATTTAATGAATATTAATGAGTATTATTGTATTTAATTCAAACAAATTTTATCTGCTTATCTTTGTGGTACCTCTTGAATCTAGCTCTCTTGAGTGCTTCATGTATGTCTTCTAACGATTATCTTGGATAAGCTGGAGCTCTTATGATTATCATCTCTACAAGCTTCTTAATTTCATTGCAGACATCTTCCTGTTATATATGTTTAGAAGCCATACTTATTGATTGTTTCTCGTGCTTTGTTCCAAAGTAAGACATGTTTTCCATATCGCACTCTAAGATTATTGCAGCAACTGCCCATACATCCCACTGAACTGAGCCATTAGTCCACTTCTCCTTGATTAGAAAGAATCCTGGTGTGCTAAGCACCTTAGCCAAAATCACTATTTCTTATCTTATCGCACTATTGAAATCAATGACTACAATTTCTAATGGACAGAGATTTAACATAACATTTTCAGG
Source organism: Oxytricha trifallax (assembly GCA_000711775.1). Taxonomy (NCBI): domain Eukaryota; phylum Ciliophora; class Spirotrichea; order Sporadotrichida; family Oxytrichidae; genus Oxytricha; species Oxytricha trifallax. The sequence goes on from ARYC01021046.1 coordinate 26,350, forward strand.
CTTCAAATCTCTATGTACATACCAAAGTTTATGGAGCTCTTAAACACCCTTAATCATTTATGAGAGTATCTCATTTAAATCATCTAGGTATCTATTATGAAAGAGATACTCTCTCAAAGTCATTTCAAACTTTTTCAGTCTTAATGCAACAAAGCCATGCCCAAGAATAACTCCATCAAGTCTAAGTAAGTTCTTAAACTATTTTATCTAAGCCTCCCTCAGTATTATGTATTCATTTGCAAATTCATTTTGATACTGCTCATTTTTAATCAGATACTTGAAAGGATATACTTTGTAAGCATACTCATCAACCACTATAAGCTTAGCCTTGTTTGGCAGGTCAAAATGCAAATAATTTTCAATACAGCTGTCAATATTAATTGCATTCAATGCAGGTATATACATAGCTCTTTCTTAAAGACATTCTATAAGAGTACCATTTGCTGGCAGATTCATTGATTCTAATCGCTTCTGCCTCTTGAGCCTCTCCTCCTTTTCTTTTTATGACTCAAGAGAATTGTTTTTTCTTTTAGCAGGTATAAGCTTTTAAGTTTATTCATCTTTAATCAGGAATTCACTTAAGTGGTGCTTTTGCTATGCCTCTTTACTTTTGCTGAGTGAGTATTAGACTTCATGCATGTTGTGCACTAATACCTACCATCTACTTTATCATGCTTGAAGTAGATCTTAGCTCTACCAGAGTGTACCTCTTTGATGTGTCTCTTCAAGCTAGACTCAGTTGAGAAGAAATTTTAGCAGTCTTCACATTAAAACGTTTTAATTTTTTCTATTGGTTGCTGTTCCTTATCTTCCTCAACCAATTCAACTTATGTTTAAACTCCCATCTCAGCACTCTACTTCTTGTTTTAAACTTAAATTTTAAAGACCTCAGCTTCAAACTCTAGAGCTCTTAGCTCTACCTCCTTTTCAATATAAATTACTTCTGGTTTCTTGGAGGTTCCAAAGTTGAGCAATGATTAACCTGTTCCAAGAGAAACTGTCTTACGATTTAAGTTAGCCGCCATGTTTAAATTCAAATTTAAATTTCTATTATTAATAAGTAAAATCCTCCATTTTGGAACTTTTCCATTAAAACCTCATTAATTAAAAACTAGGTACTATTAAATTGGTACCAATTAAATTTAAACGAATTTAGTACCGGTACTAATTAAATTTAAACAAATTTAGTACTAATTTAATGGAACTAAATTGATAAAAATGGAGCTCCATCTCTGAGGTTTGTTACAGCTTTCTCCACGTATCCTTACCAGGTTGACCTCCTATAAGATGCCCATATTTAATACTAAGATTTATAATAGTAGGATCCAGAACTCTTTATATTAAAATTTGAAATTCAATAACAAGAGAAGGAACAACGATGGAGTCTATAAGAACTGCAATGAAGTGGGTTGAAGCTTAAGAAATGATCTCAAGATTTAGAAGCAAGGAAGATCTCTATCGATACCTCACTCAACATGGCAAGCATATAACATTTAGTTAATCATTTACTATAGTGGGATTATTCCTTCCAACGATGGAAGGTACCAAAATTTCATTTTTAAAAGCTATACTCTGTGATGAGAAGAAAGCTTTCAAAAACAATGAAATTAAGTTGATAGATATACCAAACTACCCTGAGATTTCAGTCACTAATCTCTACGAGATGCGATGAAAGATGAAGAGTTGGAAGTTTATCTTCCTACCAAGAAGCACCTCTCTAACAAGCTTCCAGAAAGGAGCTTCTTCTTTGGTGTTCTTGGCACTTTAAGAGAGAGTTATCTCAGAGAAATTATTGAAGAAGCACATAAGAAACGATATTCTATTTCTCCTGAAGACTAGAAGAAGCAAGGCATTCTAATAAGCTCAGCTTGGCTAGAGGAACTTAAGAAGCATCCTTATCTTTCAAGTAAGCTTTGACATATAACTTTGTAGGAAAATCTGGCACTGGTATATATCTTATGAAAGAGCATGCTAAGGTTCATAGAGAGAGAAAGTCACAGACAATTCATGAAGTGAGCAAGAGACTTTATAAAGATGTTTAAAAGCCAAATGAAATGAACATAGATGCAGGAGCTGGCACAAAGAGAAGAAATATGGGCCCAAGCAAGCCATAAGAAGAGGAGAAGAAAGAGAAGCCAAACCCCTTTCTGGGTTAGTTTAATATGTGAACTTATTCATTCATTTAAATCTAAAACTTATTTATAAACATTCATTCTTCCCTCTCTCGCACAAACTGTTGTCTTATCTACGCTCACTCTCTTACAGCTGCTTTGAATTAAGTCTACTGTATCGATGGGCAAGTCATGCATAAGATGATACAGCAGCAGCTTCTTGTAGTGAGTCTTGATTTAACTCCAGTAGAATTCAATTCCATTAAATTAGGGGCTATAAGGAAAGTTGTATAAAGGAGTTATGTTTAACTCTTCATAAGCTTCTTAGACTCCTTAGTCTTATGAAATGAAAGGTTTAACAAACAGGATGATCTCTTGGTTACTATACTTCTCTCTGAGCTTATGTAGGAACTCTATATACTACTCTCGCTTAATAGACAAGGGTGAATCACATAACTCTCAAGGCCTGAATCTTCACTTATACCAGCTAAAATTGCATGGATGACTACCTTCACTTTTTAGTCATAAACTTCTATATCATACTTCTTATACCAAGACTTATTGATAAAAGTGTTGAAGGTGAATACAGCTTCATCAGCGTGTATGAACTTGTTGTTATTATCAATAGCTCTCTGCATTAATAATATATATATAGTTTAAATTATTACTATAAAATGGCAGAGTAAAATCAATCACTCTCTTCACTCTGTTGACAGTCTTGAAAGTAATACCATTTCGTCTATAAATATTGGCTATAGTCTAAGGAGAGATACGCATGTCTGGAAACTTGCGATGAAACATGACAGCTCGTTAGTCAAGAGGAAAGTGAGCCCAAAACTTTAATGTCTTAGAGCCACAGAGATAGTCAATATGGACCTGTGAGAACTTATAATTTCTTGCAGGATGTTTTCAAGAGCCTGAGTTATAATGAAAACAGCTAACAAGCAATGATACCTAACAGTTGAAACACTCTTGTGTAGGAGTCTTGCTATGGCTGTATAATTCAACACTAGTTTGACTTAGTCTATATTAATACTTGTACCATACCTAAGCTTAAGCAGTAAATCTAAATATTGCTCATCATGTATAGACCCTATATTTTTCTAATTTCTATTTCTCATTTTGAAAATTGGCCTAATTTCTCTACTAACCCCAATAAGACCCCAACTATACCCTACAAATCAAAGCACTTATAAACCTCACTAAGGGGTTTTGGGGTTTTGATTCAATAATTTTGATAGATAGAAATTTCTACTAATTTATGAGTTATACATAAAAAGGCAGAAGTAATTTCCTCTAAATCTATAAATACTTGTCAAATTTTTATTATTGTAAATTAACTAAAATAGGAAGAGAAAAGTCAATATTTTTGCTATTTTTCGGGATAAATATTAATTGCTAAGAAAGCCACACAAGCTAATATCTATTAAAATAATAAGAATAATTGGATCATAATAATATCTACGAGTTTTTATATCTTAACTAGATAATTTTTGAAGAAAAAATGAAAAATTTAATTAAAATTTATACAGATTATAATAAAGTTTTAATTACATTCTTTTTTCTTATAACATCAAATAGTATGAATTAATTTTCTTTTTATAGATTTGAAATATTTTTTTATATTATTAATATTACTGTCTATTCAATAAATAAAATTCAGATTTTACATATAAATTACTTAAAAATATGATTATGATCTTCGTTCGATGTTAAATTAAAAAACTTTGATTCAAAAACCTTATTGCTGATATACTCAAATTTACATTAGAAACTAAATAAATAACAGGATAAAATAATTATTAAATTATTTTTTATAGCTTTATATTATTTCTTATAATTGTGATTTAAATTATTTATATCTCAAAGATATCATAATAATTTCATGTTAAATATTAATAAAAATTAAAAAATGAATATTTAATTTTAATTGTATATTTATCAATAAAACTAAGGAATATATAATATTAATTTTAAATGAAAAGTTGCAGATTTATTATTTACAGTTACTTATCAGTAAATGAATAATTTATAAAAATTAGCAAGCTTTCAATAAAGGAGAGAGAAATTGCAGCCTAGTTAAAAGAATACAACAAATGTAGTTAATAATAAAGTTTACGAGTAAAATTAACATAAGATTTAAAGCATTATTAAAATTAGAATTATTTTTTCACTTTCAGTCATTCTTATACAATTTGCTTGGGATAAAATTCAACGAACTCCAATTTTCGGTAATCAAGTCTCTTTTTTAAACTAATGCCTTTTTATCTATAAAAAGGTATAATAATTAGCATAGAATAACTTGGACACATCTTTAACGATATTGTTACTTTAAAAGAATGGTACAACTCTTTAAAAACTGAGATAATATTTTAGAAATTTTATTGGAAATAAAGAGAGATGTCAATGTAGCTTACACTTGACGACAAAGAAAAATTTTAAGAATTAATTTTAGACGAGTGTAATATAGGATATAACTATATTACTTATAATTATTCGAGTAAATCACATGTTTTAAATTAATAAGCGCTTTAGCAATAAGACCAATAAAATATAAAAGAAGATCTTTAGTACAAAATTGTAGCTGTATTTAATTTAGCTATTATAAACGGTAATTTTTTACAATAAATGAAGTATTTAGACACTTTAAAGTCATATAGATCTTACTGGAGCATTTTCTCTTTATAAATCCTATAAAATTTACCTACTGTCAGGAAAATCATCTGGATAAATGAAAAAGATTCAGAAAATAAATTTTTTAAAAAGGATGAAAAATTGGTGCTAAATTTTAATTTAACAGAAAATTTGATAATATAATTTAAGCATTTAAAAGAACTGAAATTAAGTATTCATCATATTAAGAACATTTTGGACTACAAGTAGATATTTTCTATGACTAATTTGGAGAAAGTAACTTTTAAAGTATTCGATAATAATCTCACAACATTAAAAAATGTTGCCATCACATTATAATAATCTAGACGTAAATGTAAATTATTGTAGAATAAAATCAACTTTGCTTGATTGATGGGGATTTCTCTCAATTTATGAATGAAAATTATAAAGAAAAGTATAATTTTTAGTAAATCCTCAAGTTCTCTTCAAAATAGTATGGGTGTAAATTTTCAAAAATAAATAAGGATAGATCATAATGCATTCTTATTTTAGGTTTAGAAAATTAGAAAGGAAATATCTTCAAATTACATAAAATTAAAATAAAAAAATTAAGTGAATCATAATCTAATCCAAGAGTTTTTATTTATTAATTAGACAGATTTTGAATATAGGTTTATTAATTTATAAATTAATTAATTTAATTGTAATTTTGATTTTTTAATGTATAAATAAAGATAACTTATATATAAGATATATTTTTTTTAAAATTTCTTTTTATTTTTGCTCTATAAAATTATTCTTTCTTTTATAATAATTTTATTTTTAAAAAATTTTAATAAACTTTTTCAATATATTTTGATTAAGGTAAAACAAAACTTTTTAACTATAATAGAAATTAATTAATTTATTAATAAGAATTTAAGTGTTATTATTGCATTGATTCTAGATTAGGTTTTATAATCTCATCTTATTAGCTAAATAATATTTATTTAATAAATAGGATTATTTTATATTGTAAATTTCAAATATAAGTAGTGATTAAATTGCCTTTTTTGAAAAATATTAATTAATTTTTAATGAAGTTAAAAAATTGCATCTTATTATATAATTTAGATTACTCACATATCTAATTTTCTAATAATTCATTTAAACTAGTTTTATTTTTTTAAAAAAAATATTTAACAGCTATACAGATTGAATTGATATTTTTATTAAATTAATCCAACTTAAAAAAAGTAAATCTAAAGATTATATCTAGAAAAATTATAATTTTAATTTTTAGTATTTAAAGAAAGAATCATATTATAATTGATTGACAATAATAGAGCTCTAATGCAGATTTATAAAAATAATTAAAATATTGTAAAGAATGTTAATCTATTTTGATTGGAAGAGTATATTATTTATTATTATTGAAAAATAAAATGATAAAATATTATAAGCAAAATGTATTTTTTAATTATCCAAAATTTAAATTATTTTAAAAATATTATTTATATTTGTAATATTTAAGTAATAATCGTATTTGAATTTTATATTTTTCTCAAAAATAAATAGTTTATTTATAATATAAATTAATAGTTTAACATAAATTAAGGTGTTATAAATATTTTTATTTTAATTTTCTATAATTTAACAATATTATTTTTATTATAAACAATTATATTTTTAAATTTAGGGCATGAAAAATTAATTTCAATATTTAAACTTAGATTAATAATTAAATTTATTTCATTTAAATAATTTTTATTAAAAAAATCAAATTTTTAAATTAAAATTATAGAATTATTAAAATATAGTAATAATAATCAACTAGACTATCAAATAAATATAATGTAACCATACCTATAGAAATTAAAAGTAATCGAAGCATCTTTATTAGCTAAAATAAAATTTATAGATTAAATATTCAATTGAGTGATAAAAAAGCCTATATTTTATTTTAGATAAAAATTATAATAAAATTCATTTTATGAACAGCTGCCGCTTAATTATTTACAGTTACTTAACTGTAAATTAACAGTTCACAAAGATATCAAAGATTTCTAAAAATGAAAGATAGAAATTGACTTAAATAAAATAAATTAATTCACACCAGAAGAAATAAACTTTGAGAGTAAAACTAGAGATGGAATGCAATTAACAAATATTTCTTTAATTTTAGTCATTCGTACACTTTAGTTACAGATACCAGAGATGAAAAATCCGATACCTATTAAAGATTTTTAAATCAATTCTTTATTTTAATGCCCTATAATTGTAAAAGCAAATGTCCAACCATTAATTTTGAATAATAGGGTTAATTGCCTTTAGAATTAGAATTCCTTGACTCTTGGGAAATTGATAAAGGTTTTAAGATTCCAAAAAATAAACTGAAATATATATAAAGACACTTTGATGGCACAATATTATTTAGCTAACGAGAAGATTTTAAGAAATTAATTATAAACTCTTGTGTAGTAGGTTTATTTTTTCTATAAACAAAAGGAAATCTTAATTAGGTACTGTTCAATGATTTTCCATAAACTTATTTATTTGAGAATTTGGAGTTCACATCGTTAAAAATCATTAACAGTGCAGTCATTTCAGGCTATTTTTTAAAAAGCCTCAAGTAAATAAAGAAAATTATAAGTATAAATTCATACTATAGTGAGTTCATGGTGCAATTAATTTAAAATCTCTCAACTTTGAGAAAAATAGTTTGGATATCTGAAAGAGCTTAACTTCCTGCTATTATATCTTAAGAACTATAAGATTAGCTAGTGTTTTAATTACAATCGAGAGACTTAAATCCATGAAAAAACTAGAAGTTTTAAAGATTAACTTAGTAAAATTAGATTAAATTTTTACTCTCCATCCATTGATTTGCCAATCACATGTTCATAGAATTGTTTATATAATATAACCCAGAATCTTCTATCTTAGCGAACTGATATTTATATTCAAATAATTAGACAGTTCCAAAAAGATTGTATTTGAAGTAACCAATCTTTGTCTGATAGATTCATCTATAATACAATTTCAAAAAGAAAATCAAATTAATCTTCTAGAAATGCCTCAAATTCTTCAAGCTTTATCATTAAAATACGATGTAAACATTGAGAAAGGACAAAAGGTTTCTACAAAGTGTTGCTTGATTTTAAACATTGAAATTAAAAATGCTTCAACCCTATTGACTCATAAAATAAAAGTTAAGAAGTTGATTAATTGCAATGTAAAACCGCAAGTCTTTATTTCTACAATGCAAAATATATGAATTTTTTTAAGTTTTATACTTTAATTCATGTCTTCTTATTATAATTAATTTGCTTTCATTTTAATAATTTTTAATAAAATAATTTTAAATAATCAATTCATATTAATTTTAATTTAAATTATTGTTTTCTAATAGGTTATATTTCTATTTAATTTACATTTATTACTTGGTTATAATATTTAACTATATAGGCTCAGTATAATTTTTAATAATCTTTCTTAAAGATTTAATAATATATTTATAAACTCTCACTTAAATATTTACTAATATTACTCATATATTAATGGGAGGTAAACTTTATAATTTAAATTTTTAAATTGATTAATCAGTAATTGAAAATAAAATTATAATTTCCATAGCCTATTTGTATTAATAATAAGATTTATTGAATAAATTATAAAAATTAACTAATATTTAATTGAAGAGCTCAAATAAACTAAGCATTTACAGCCTAAGATATACTTAATATTAATTTTATTTAAAATAATAACTACCATAAGATCGGCAAAAAAATATTTATAATTTCAAAATATTTCTATTATTATTTTAATTATTTATAAATAAAACTTATTATAAATATTCTTGATAATCTCTTACGAAAGAATTATTTGCAATAAGAGATTATTAATATATTTATAATTTTATATTTACATTTTAAGCACATGTTTTAGTATGCTATAAAGTTTAAATATCATTTTAAATAAGTTTGATTTATTTTTAGATGTAAAACATTTTGCTGAATATTTAAATTAATCTTATTTATCTATTTATTGCTGAAAAATATTAATAATAATAATAATTAAAAATATGATCAGTTGTCGCCAAATTATTTATAGCTACTTGACTGTAAATTAGCAGTTTCTTCAAATATCTAAACTCTCTACAAAAGAAAGAGAAAGATTAAGTTAAATAAAATAAATCAATAAATGTTAAAAGCGGTAAACATTGAGAGTAAAATATAAGGAAGAAATCAAGTGGAATACGAACAACAAATATTTCTATAATTTCAGTCATTCATACACATTAGTTGTAGATATGAGAGATGATAAAGTAGCATAGCAAACTTAAATTTTTGCTAACATATTCTTTAATTTAATGCCATTTTGCTAAGTAAGTTGTCCTATACTAAATATTGAATAAAAAGGTGCCGAAACATTAGAATTATTGAGCCTTGATTCCTGGTAAAATGCAAAAGGTTTTAAGATTCCAATGAATAAAATTAAATATATTTAGTGAAATATGTCTGGTAATTTAACTTTTAGTAAAAGAGAAGACTTTAAAAGGATAACTTTTAATTAATGTATATTAGGTACTAATAGATTGTCAACTAAAGGAAATTTAAATTAGATATTATTTAATCTTTATTAGTAAAATTATATCAGAAAAAATTTACAATTTTCTAAGGTAAAATTTTAAAATAGCATAATTATTAGAGGTGATTTTTTTTCTGGACTCTAATAAATATAGACCTTCGTAAATATTAATTCATGCTATAGTGAATTCTTATTGCAACTATTGTATGATTTGACAACTTTAAGAAAAATTGTTTAGATCAATGAAAATATTGAAAACTCCACATTGCATTTACTTCTTACTAGCATGAATATTGAAATTTATGATTAGCTAAAGTTTCATTTACCAATTGAAAGAATTAAATAAATTAAAGGCATACATGTTTTAAAGCTAAATGTACAAGATTTAAGTAAAATTGTTGCACTCAATAAATCGATATGCGAGATCAATGTTCAGCGAATAGTATTTATGCTACATGCTGGACACACTTATTATCTAACATAATTAATAGTTTTACTGAAAGAATTAAACAGTAGTGGGAAATAGATTGTATTAGAGTTAAGCAGTCTTTGTTTGATAGATTACTGTGCCAATTAATTTTAAAAAGAAAATTAACTCACGATTTTATAGAAGAATTAAATATTCTAAGTACTTTCTCAAAAGTATAATGTAGGCATCGAAAAATCACAAAAAGCATAAACTAAGTGTTCCTTGATTTTGAATATTAAAATCAATAAATCTCCAAATAAATTGATTCATAAAATTAAAGTCAAGAAATTGATAAACAGCGATTTAAAGCCACAAGTTTTTATTTCAACAACTCAAAGTAATTGAAATTATATTATGAAATATTTATTGAATAAAAATTTAACGATCTACTTTGATAATAAATTTAATATTATAAAACAATTTTCATTTTGAATTTATTTAAAGATTAAAATGCTTTTAAAAGAAGTTAATTTGGATATTTTTTATATTTTAAAATTATTAAATATCCTTGCTTAAACGAAGTATATCAAATATAGTAAGCAGATCTTAAATTAAATTATTTACCATTTCTAAGAATTAATTTATTGAGTTTTATAATCATTGTAATATATATTTAATTTAAAATAAAATATTATAATCAAATTAATAAATTTAAGTTAATGAAAAGCTGTCGCTTAATTATTTACAGTTACTTAACTGTAAATTAACAATTCACAAAGGTATCAAAGCTTTCTAAAAATGAAAGAGAGAAATTGACTTAAATAAAATAAATTAATTCACACCACAAGAAATAAACTTTGAGAGTAAAACTTGAGAAAGAACTGGGATGGGATGTATGCAACAAATATTTTTATAATTTTAGTCATTCATACACATTGGTTACAGATACAAGGGATGAAAAAACTACAAAGTCTTCTTAAATCTTTGTGAACAAGTTTTTAGCTTTAATGCCATTTTGTGATTTAAATTGCCCAATATTAAATTTTGAGCAAGTAGGATAAAGAAGTATTGACTTAAATTATCTTGTATATAATAAAAAAAATTCAAATGTTTAAATTCCATAGTATAAACTTAAGTACATTTCGAGGAACCTTTAAACTTCAATTACATTTAGTGAAAGAGAGGATTTTAAATATTTTGTACTCAATAATTGTATTATAGGTTCAAAATTCTTAGAAACAAAATAAAATTTGAATTAATTATTATTTAATGATTTTCCAAATTCTTATCAACCAGAAATTGTCCAATTTTCAAAAATTAAAATATAAAATAGTGCAATTATTTAAGGCTATTTTTTGAAAAATATGTAAAGTATTCTAACCTTAATTAACATAAATTCATTTTATAGTGAATTCAACTTGCAAATTATATAAAATCTTTAAAATTTGAGAAAAATAGTTTGGATAAATGACGATTAAATACATTAAAAGCATCCTGTCATATTAAATTAAGATATTAAAAATTAACTCTAATTCAAATTGCCAATTGAAAGAATTCAAATTATGACAGCCCTATAAGTTTTAAAGCTAAATGCTTAAGATTTTGAATAAATAATATCTATCCATCCTCAGATTTGTATGACTAGTGTTATTAGAATCATGTATATAATAAAATACAAAGATACTTAATATCTTGGTTAATTAATATCTTTGCTTAAGTAACTAAAGAGTGATAAATAGACTATACTAGAATTGAGCTGTCTGTGTTTATTAGATTGCTCAATCACTTAATTTCAGAGAGAAAATAAATCGCAATACCTAGAGATTGATTAAATTTTATAAGCGCTTTCTTCTAAGCATAAAGTCTATATTCAGAGAGTGTAAAAAGAGTAGACAAAATCCTCGTTAACATTAAGCAATAAAATTAAAGATGATCAAGCTCATATGACACATAAAATCAAAGTTAGAAAGTTGATACATAGTAAAGTTAAACCGAGGATATATATTTCTACTATGTAAAATATATGATAAATAATTGGCCAGAGGGGAAAGTTTCCTGCACAGGTTTATGATAAAAAAAAATTTTAAAAAAGTTTCCTGGACGTTTTTAAAAATATTTTTTATATAAAAAATATTTTTATTACAACTATAATGCAACTTCCGAAAGAATTATATTGAATTAATTATACTTAATTTATTAATCAATTAGTCAATATCTCTTTTTAGATTCCAATTTTTTGCATATTTCATCTGATATTTTTTGATTTTTGTATCTTAGCCATTATATTGTCCTCTCATTTTTAAAGTAATTCCAAGCATTGTATCCAATTGTTATTGAAATTTTAATTTCAATTCATATGCTCTTTCATTACTTATATAAAGTTAGACTATATTTTTTGAACTACTTATATTATGTATAAAAATCCTATTAATATTAGTGAGTCATAAAAAATTTTAATTTTATGATTTATATTATGTTTTACATAAAATAAAAAAAAGTGCAGGAAACTTCCTCGAGTGCAGGAAATTTCCCCCCCCCCCATTGACCATAGTAATATGATATTTTTATTTGATCTAAAATGCTTAAATTAAGTTGTTTATAAAATTTCAATAAAATCTAATTTATTTTTTTATCAGTATCTATTATATAACTAAATATTTACCTATATTGTTTCTGTTATTTTTTAAAAAATTTATAATATTTATATTTAAATTATCGTTGATTTTTACCTATCGATTTAATTACATTAAGAAGCAAAATTTAATTTGACAACGATATATTTTAAATGTAATAAAACATTTAAAATATCTCTGTAATTGGTGGGAAATAATAAAAATAACTTTTAATAAATAAATTATGGAAAAATGGTAGTAATGAAATCATAAAGGTATAATTAAGCAGCTACAATTTCAATCAATTATTTAATATTATATTATTATTGTATGAGCCTTTAAAAAATTAAAATTTAACAATCACTATTAAAATTTTGAAAAAGTAATTAAATTAAAAAACATTTTATTTGTTAAATTTTATAATATTAAGGATTTTATTGAAATTTTATTAATTAATTAATAAAATTATACATTACAAAAGAAAATTTTTAAAGTAAATCAACAAAATTAATAGTACTATAAACAAAAAGTAAGGGACAATTATTTTAAATGATAAGTTTAAAAAGGTTACAATTAGAAATAATGCATTTTATATTTCCTATAGTGATTTTAATTCATGCCTTATAAAATATTTTTTTTTCATATAATTGCAGTATCATTAATTTTATCTAGTGATAAATTTTTTAAATAAAAACTATATTTATTGATATTTTTAGTTTAGCTTTTTAAGTTAAAATTAAGCAAAAAATATTCAAAATTATATATTTGTAGATTAATCAGAAAGTACAATAATCTTTTTTTGGATAAAATTTTATTCGTCAAAATAAATATTTAATAAATTTGCTATTAATAAGCTCTCTTATTTAACGATTGATACAATAATTATTGAAAATGTAAAGCTGTAAAATAATAATTTACAGTTATCTACCTGTAAATGCTTAATTTAGAAAAATTAGCAAGCTTTCAAAAAATGATAGAAAATAAGAAGACTGTCTGATTGAACATAATATATTTAGCAAAAACCAAAGCTTAAGAGTTAGAATTGAGTAAGAATTGAAAAAATTTACAGATAAAAATTACTTGTTCGCTTTCAGTCATTCTTATACAATTGTATTAGATAGTAGAACATCAAGACTAAAAGATAGTTATTAATTTTTATTTTTTGAACTTTCAAGTTATTCATTAACCAATAAATAATAATAAATATCGAATAAATTGGAAATGTGCGTTAGAATCCTATTATTTTAAAAGATTGGTAAAATAGTGCGTGCGTCTTGTAATTTAAAATTTTAAGAATTACTTTTTTTAAAAAAACGAAGCTCCCAATTCACTTTTATTTAATAATAGAGAATATTTTTTAAGATTTATATAAAAGATTGTTAAAATTTGGGAGAAGGTTTTGATAAATAAATATAGAGAGCGAGAATATATAAAACTTAAGTATATTGTTGTTTAGTTATGCGAGTAATCCTCTGTTGAATGCTAATAAAGTCTTAAATATTTCAACTGTCTCTTCACATCTTAAACTACTCTTAGTCTACATAATCTGTGTCGAATTGTATGTCTTGAGCACCTCCGATCATGCCGTAACCTCCGTAGCCACCTGAGGATGTATCAGTTATGTTTACGTTGTACTCTATAAGCATACATATTTAGAGATTGTTTGTTAAGAGTGTATTCACTTACATCCATTACTTGAATAGCCAATCCCTGAGCTATAAATGTTGGTATTGATTATCTGCTTCTTTGCTCATGGTTTTCCATCAGCATTCAAAACCCCAAAACCCCTTAGTGAGGTTTATAAGTGCTTTGATTAGTAGGGTAAAGTTGGGGTTTTATTAGGGTTAGTAGAGAAAACGCAAGTTTAATGAGACTTTAATATGTATTTAATGAGTATTAGTTTAATTATATCACACGAATTTTATTTGCTTGTCTTTGTTGTATCTCTTGAATCTCGCTTTCTTTAGTGGTTCGATCATATCGTCTAAGGATTGTCTTGGATATGCTGGAGCTCTTACTATTATCTTCTCTACAATCTTCTTTATTTCTTAGCATACATCATCTTGTTTTATGTGCTTCTCAGCTAGATTTATTGATTATTTTTCATATTTTGTATTAATGTAATTCATGCTTTCCATATCGCACTCTAAAATTATTGCAGCTACTGCCCAAACATCCCACTAAATAGAGCCATTAGTCCATTTCTCTCTGATTGGAAAGTAACCTGGAGTACCAAGAACCTTTGCTAAGGTTACAATCTCTTATCTTAAGGCTCTATTAAAATCGATTACGACTACTTCAAAAGGGCAAAGGTTTAGCATAACATTTTCAGGCTTCAAATCTCTATGAACGTATCCAAGCTCGTGAGTTCCTAAACACCCTTTATCATATTAGATAGAATATCATTCAAGTCATCTGGGTATCTGTTTTAATATAGATAATCTCGGAGAGTCATTTCAAACTTTTTTAGCCTTAGCGCGATGAAACCAAACCCTAAAATAACACCATCTAGCTTGAGCAAATTCTTGCAATCTTATTTCTAAGCCTCTCTAAGTACAATATATTCGTTAGCAAACTCATTTTGATACTGCTCG
>ARYC01021047.1:0-14080 GCA_000711775.1 Oxytricha trifallax
ATTGAGGAGGAGGTTAAACAACCCGCTCTAGAGCATTAATAAATTCCAGCTAAAGTTGACTATTAATGTAAGGAATGCAATAAAGTTTTCCCTTACAAGTCAACTTATAAGAGACACTTGAGAGATATACACAACGATATGCCAAGGTTATCTCTCAAGCATTAAAAGAAAGATGGGAAGTATGTCTGTGAGTTCTGTGAGAAGCAATATTCTCATACTAGAGACCTCAAAGTGCACTTAAAGAAAAAGCACAATTAAAGTTTTGTCTTTATTCATAAATCTACAGGGAATATAATCCTCTAAAAGAGAAGATCAAGAAATCCAGTGGAGTCTCTTAGAGTTGAAGTCTAGAAGTAAGTTAAAATGAAGAAAGCAGTCAAGAACTTTCCAGTCTCTGAGATCAATAAAATCATGGTTAAAATAGAGGCAATGAAGATACCCATATTAAAAATTATTGACTTAGATTCTTGCCTAGAAAGCTATCTCACTCTTGAAGAAAAAAGAGAAGAGAGTCATTATAGATGACTAAAATGCTTACAAGATATATCCATTCAATTACTTCCTTGCTGATGACAAGTTCCAAATGGAATTTGCTAATGAGTATCATGCTCTTTAAAAGGCAAAGTTAAATGAGTGCAGGCATATCATCTCGCTTGATGCTATTTTACTTGGTAAAGATCATGTAGCCTTCAGGCTTCCTTTACTTGAAATGACTTACAGAGAATTCTTATCTGACAATAGATGTCAGAGATAAATTAGCTAGATAGTATACCAGATAGTTGAAGGAATTGAAGAGCTTCACAAGCTAGGGTATGTTCATAGAATCTTAAAGCCAGAGAACATCATGATGAACTTTCAGCCTCTTTGAGTTTATATTATTGACTTCAACAGAGCTCAAAGAGTGCAAGCCTCCTGCATAAGGAATGTATACGGCACTCCTGGATATTTCCCAGAGAGAGAGGATTGGAGAGATGGAGACACTTAATGGGATATCTGGGCTCTAGCAGTAATAATAAAGAGAGCGACATGCCAAGAAACGATTACTTTAGCTGCAAGGGTGAGAGAGATTCTAAACAAAGAATCAAACAATATCTCGATAAAAATAAAATAAATGGAGGTCTCAGAGAACTTGCACACTCAACTATTATCAAGCCAAGCTAAGAGAATTAACAAACAATAGAATCAATCAAACATCAACTTAGAAAGATAAAATTCAGAGAACTGCCACTTGACTCTAAGCTTATGTTTGTGTGAAATGTTTTAAAAACTCGCTTGTTAAACTCACTTAAAATACTAATTTTTAAACATTAAACCCCTACATAAACCCTATTAAAACCCTAATAAAGTATGCACTAATAGTTACTTTTATCAATCAAAAACTCAATCAAACTACTGAAAGGGTTTTGGGGTTTTGATTAGGTGATTAGATGTTTGACTGATGATTATTTATGGAGAAGTAATTGCTCAATTTTTAGTCTTATTTCACTCTTAATGCCAAATTGTTTATGTTTTATAAATGAGCTACTCTTTGGCTTTATTTTAAAGGATTTTCCTCATCTTAAAAATCTACTAAGTTTTCATCTTCTATGTCTTCATACTACTACTGTAAAATTTTTGGAATTCTGTTGGTTACCAAGTCTTTAAAACTAAACAGAAAAATAAAAATAGAAAAATTTCAATTAAGTCATCTTAGAAATCTAAATGTTTATCGTGACCCTCAGCATCTCAATAAAGAAATATTTCATGATAATAAACATAAATTATCATATCTCTAGTTTGTAAATAAATATCTGCATCTTCATCTGTGTCAACTAAATTCTACTGTTGAAGCCTTATTTTTTTCGTTATAGAACTACTTTAATTCTTACTCTCAGAGTATATAATAATTTTAGGACTATATTTTAATATAGAGTCCTCAAAACCTGCACATATGAATACAATTTCTTCTTTTGAATCTAAAATTTGACTTTGCTTTGAGTTATTAAATTAATGATACATTTCCTAGAAATTATTTAAATCTGATCTTGTGGTTTTGTCCTGTTTAAACCTAAAATTAAATGTTTATATTAAAATTCAATTTAATTTAATCGTTTTTTTTTAATTTCTGCCTATAAATTTAGTATCTTAAAGCTACATTGAAAACATATCAAATCTCCCTTATATAGCTTGACTATCATAAATTTCAAAGCCAATTACATTGTTAATCTCTGTGGTTGATATGATTTGCTCAATACTTTCTTTTAATTTTCCAGGTTTTGGGGAATATTAAGAACTTTACACTATGATTTTACTGTCCTCTTAGCTATCACAACTTTCTTGGCTATTTTAAATCTAGTATTAATCGTCTCTATCACTTAACAAATCCTAAGTATTTTCATTGAAGTTTTAGATTAGAGGACTGCTCTGAATTTTAATGAAAAACTGCTCATTTTCAATTTAATTTAAGCTTTATTAAATTGGATTATTTTGAGTTATTTATTAAGCTTGGTCATTATCATCTGTCTTTTAATGATTTTACAAGGTTTGTTTATTGCAAATTTTAGAGGAATTGCTTTAAGGTATAGAAAAGAAATTGTTTTAGGGTTCGCGGGGATTATCTGAGGGCTCACTTCCATAATTTTGAATTTCTCTCATATTATAAATTATTGGCGAATTTCTCATTGATTTGTGCTATTAGATGATTAAAGGAGGCTTGTAACCATTTATACGTTTTTATTACAGGAATTGAATTATTTTTCTTAAAAAGCTACATATAGAAATAAATGTGTTTGTTATTTTTATTTAGAGGTAATAAACTAACATAGATACTACAAGTTACATTCAAGAAAAAAACTATAATTATATGGTGTTATTCATGAACTATGTAATCTTTTTATCTTGAAAGAATACAAACTTAGAAAGTAAACTTCATAAATAATATGTGTCTTGACAGCATTAAATTTTTAATTTTAATTTTGTAGCTATTTATGCTTAATTAAAATGATATTTAAAATTTATATTTTTCATATAGTTCTTGAATTTAAGCAATATTTAAATATGGTACCTGAGCTATACTATGGCAAAGACATGTGATTATCGCTATATTGAGATTACTAATCATCCTACTATGATTTAAGCTATTTAATTTCTCTTCTAAGTTAAACTTCGACTTCTTTTGTCCTCTGGCTCAATATCTCAACTTAACTAAGCTGTCTGTGATGTTTACCGTTTTGAACAATCGGAGGAGAATTTTTATAATCCACACCTAATTGTTAGGTATCATTAGATGTGACTGCTAAAAGCTTTATCCTCATTTCTTCGATTTCCTCATCGATTTCTTGACTCTTGATGTCTTCTTAGCTTGTGTTTTGAATGAAGTCTCCATCCAAGCTTGGATTAGTGATCAAAATATTGGCTTGATTCTTCTACCTCAATTGAATCGCTTTTTCATTGTAATTCTGGGTATCATCCAATGGCTTGATTTAATAATCCTTCGAAGAATCATTCATTAAGTCATTAGTGTCATAATTGAGTTCTTCTATTTATCTCTCAGTCTCTATAGTCTAAACTCGATTTTAGAAACCTAATTCATCTAAGTACCCCTTAAGTATTTAATTCTCGTCTTCCTGCACTTTTTCATTCATTTAAGAAAGGGACAGCTGTTTCTATAAGTCGTCGATTTGAAGAGTTAATATCTGAATATCTTAGGATCTTTGATTTACTTAATTTACTACGTTATTGTATCAATCTTTGAGATTGAGCAATTCATTTTATAATGGCTGGAGTTTACTATTGATTATTTATTCTAAATTATGTGCATCAATTTCTAAGATTTAGTTATTATAAATAAAATTAATACTTTTGAGAAGACATAATAAACTATTTTATAGTCATTTATAAAGAACTTGATTGAAAAATGAATAAACCTACTAAGCCTAACTAATACTCTACTAATTTACAATTAAAAATTTTTTAATAAAATATGTGATTTCAATTGACAAACAGATTTTCATATATATATATTCAGAAATTCTTTAATTTACTTAGTAATACAATAATAATTTAATACTCAAATTTAATTCTATTTTTACATTATTATTTTCATCTTTATTTACCATTATTCCTGACTGTAAAATCTATTGAATAGCTTGATACAACATACTTTATTATTCAATCTCCTTGTAATTTATAACTTCTATTCTATCTATATTTTATACTCCAACTTGCTCTTCTTTTTATGGAGAGCTGGATAAAGAATGGATGTGATGTTTATAATTTAAATTACTTAAAAATATATAACCGATAAATGAAATATTTTTATGATAAATATATGCTTAGAATTCACGGTTTTCACCTGACCGGTTAACAATTGATTCTAAGATTTATTATGCTTCAAGATCCATTATAAAAACTATTTTTATAATTTGTTGTAATTTAATTTAAAAAGAATATATGGATCCTATCCTATTGATAAATATCCTCAGGTTTACTCTCTAAAATTTCATTTTGCTTTCTGGCATCTAGACTAAAAAATCCAAATTAAAGATTATTCTAATTTTATTATATATCTTTTTGATTATTTTGACCTAAAGTTGGATTATTACTATGCAATTAAAGATTTTTAGATCGTGAAATTTGCTATTTTCTTAGTAATTTTAAGTTTTCATATTGTAAATTGAAGTCTTCTGGGGATTGAGTTGTTATGCTTTATTGGACTTGAGGTACAGTGCTGTGATAATAAAAAAAGGTTTATAATTAAATATATAACAAATATAATTTAAATAATAAAGATCTCTTTATTGATTAATCTAAGGTTAGACTTCAATTTGAGAATATTTTCTTAAATAAATCTACTGCTTATTTTGATTCATATCTGGCTTGTACTTAATTTATAGATTGAAAAAATATTCAATTTTAATGCGTAAAAATAGTTTGATATTTTATAAAGATCTGGAGTTAAATTTCCCTATTTTTATTCTGGTTTTCTATGTGTCAGAGGACTTGGACCCTTTTAAGAAATCATTGATTACTTTCTATTCTAATTTACTGGGTCTTGATACTTGTCAAGCGATGTATTTGATCTGAAAAATACTCTCATTTAATTTTTGTTATTTTTCTTTATATTGCTATTTCTATTGGAAAATCATAATAATTTATTAAATATCATTGATTATTAAAATATTTTTTTTTAATTACAAATACTGATGTAAAATATATAATTGTAAAATGTGTCTAGTAAAATTCTGCTTGATTTAATTTTATTGATAAAATAAAGCTTTTATTTCAAATACATTTACTATATTTGGGATATTATGCTACTTTTATCCCAATATATGTTATTAACTAGCCTTATCTTATTAAGAATTTTAAGAGAGAAATTATTTAGATTAGAAGAAATTATAATTATAATTAAGACAATTTAGATGAAACATTTTCTTTACAGATAATTTGAGAGAGAGATTCTTAAAAACTCCAGTTTTATACTCTAAGTAAATAGAGTACAGTACTGTTTATTAAATTCATAATATTATTGCTTATTTTAAAAATCAAAATCTAAAATACAAAATAATCATTTATTGATAACCATAATTAAAATGAAATTCTATAATTAAATAAAAATCAAACTGGGATAAATAGTGATATGTAAAGAGCATTCTGAACACTAAAAAATCTTCGAATTTTCATAAATCTAAATTAATTTATAAATCAAAATCATGCGCAGATAAAGTTAGCCAATTTTAAGAGAAATAATATAAAAATAAACCAACTAACTTTAAATATAATTACTTTGATTTCTCTATTTCTGATAATTAAGTGACAATGCATTTTTCTGATGCTTAAAATTTAGTGAATTTTTTATATGATAATTCTCATTAGGATTAGCCTAACTCATTTCTTTTTATTGTAGTTATTTAGCATGATTTATTGCAGATATTGGATTAAGCATATCTTTATTTTGAGATATTTGAGAGAAAAATTCTATACTATTGCTTCTGCTTTTTGAATGAAATAAAAACAAATACAAGAATTATATAGAAATAAATGACTTATATCTTGATTTTGCATTTTCTTTTACATGTGATTCTAATTGTATTTATAATTTATTTCATAGTTTTAATATTTTATCTATTATTTAAAATTGTAGTGGTAGCTACCGTCAACTTTATCATTGTTAAGTTTTATTGGTGATACATTGGAAGACTTAGAGTTTCTTTTAACTAATTTCTATTCATTCAACTGCATATCCATTTGAATTTTATTTTGAATGGCTTATTTCATTCTCATTTCAAAGCCCTAATTTAATTAAATGTAATTATTTTACTTTAAATTCCTATTTAATTATATATGATATTATCATTTAAGGAGTAAACTAACTAAACTTTTAAATAAAATGATGATACTTATGTAATAAGAATAATATAAGAGATCTCAAGATAATAGTTTTTATACATTTAAATCTAGAAATTTATGATAAAATTATAATATTAAAGTTTTAACGCCCCTTCTTAGACAAGCCGTGTATAATACTATAAAACCCAATAATCATAACTTCATATCGCTTTCCAAAGTAACTTAATTTTGTAAAATAGCTAATTATATTTTAGTTAATGGATCAACTATAATTGATTGTAATAATTATGAGCATTTTCATTTTTTTGGGAAACCTTTTGACTTATACTAAATAGTAAATTATAATTATAATGAGCTATTTTCATCAAGAGCCTACCAATTGGTAGAGTGAACACTTGAGTTCAAGGTAAGCCAATTATTAAATTTCAATAAATATGTATTACTCTTAAGTTCAAGGGTGCAAGAATGATGGGATCCCCAGTTCCATCCTCTTCCATCCTGATCAACAACTTGAATTTCAAAAGTTTTCAACTTTATTTCTTCTCATTAATTTATAATAAGACAAATGAATTATTAACTCAACATTCTATAGGAGACTATCATTGTTATCGCCTCTAGGACCAGACTAATGAATAATAATCGATGTAAAATATTAATATGATAAACAAGTTAATTTGTCAAAATAAAATTCAAAAGTATGATTCTCAAGCTTTAATTTTGTTTGTGAAAATTAATAACAATAATCACTGTTGGTTATTAAGAAAAATGTTACTACTTACTAATTATGATAATTAAAATACCAAACAATTATATAAAAAAATTCAATTTAAAACTAACAGGAGACAAAGGACGATTTTGCTATGAATATTGAGGATTCTACGCATTACGTGGAAACTTCCACCAACCAAACATTCTCGCCCTTCTATCCAAGAGAAAACCTCAAACCCTTCCAAAATCAATCGTAAATAGACAATCTATAAATCAAGAACAGCTACTTAACAGCTGGTCAATCCTAGATACAATTCTAGGGGGATTGGCATTTTCTTAAATTTTAAATAATAGTTGTAGTTTATTGAATCATTTATACACTTCATTATTTTTGAATACAAATGCATTGTAGAATGGACGATTTTGCGCAAAAGTTGAAGTTGATAACAGAAAAAGAGCTTTTATAGATAAAATATGAATCAATTTGTGACCTAGATTCAAATTAGGAAATTTCCTCTAAGATCTCACCTCCTATAGGTTAGATTGAAAAGAGAAAAAGAGGAAGGCCTAGAAAGAATCCCAGAGATCCTAGCGCTTTTCATTTTATTCAAATATACTTATATTAAAAAGGTAATTTACCAATATTATAAAGTATATCATTTCTAATGTAAACACTGTAAACCAGCACAATTATTAAATGAAAATCAATCTCTAAATTAATAATTTGAAAAGACAGAGATCCAATTAAGCCAAAGTATTATTTCTAACAGTAAGATTGCTAAGAATATTAAGCATAATATGCTTATGCTGAATTCTAAGAATAGAAAGTTGAAATAACTACTAAATAGCAATAAAACCCAGTCAGTTCTTGGAAAGAGATCTCTTAAAAAGTCTGGTAAAACATCTATAAATCACTAGCCTAAGAAAAGAGGTCGCAAGCCCAAGCCATAGGGTTTGGTTTAAAATACTACTTTTATGAGTTCTAGGTTTGATCATACTGTTGGCCTATCTACTTATGATAAATTCTAGATGAAATTTCTCATAAATTTGAGACTACTTTATGTATAAATCTATAAATTTAATCTAAAGGGTCAATTTAGAACTAAATGGATATCCTGCAATATTCCAAGAAAATGATAGATCCATCTTTAAAATCAGATATTTATGATATTAACAACATAGTATCGCTTGGATTTCACCCTTCATCCATGAGACGCAACATGGAGATGGACACCTCTTCATGGAGAAATCAATCTAATATCGTCATCCCGGAGTCTCGCTAGCTCTAAGACTTGCACAGAGACCCTGTTATTTAAGATGCAATTTCATAAGAAATGCAGTGCTTAGATATTATTCATAGCACAAAAACGATCATAAACTCCCAAGAAAGTATTGAAGAGAGCAGTGACGACGAAGATGAGTTACAGACGATGAGACCTTCCTCAATAGACATGAAAGAGCCTTGACTAAGCTTAGGTTTGAGCAAGCTGATAACAGCAAGTCAAGTTTGAGCTATAAAAAGCTGATTTAACTAGGAAAGGGTCATGTTTAGAATTTAAATCCAAGTTCAATAAGTAATAAGTGTAACTAGAGTAAAAACGGAAAACCTACCGAAGAACTGCAAGAAATTTTAAACTTAGAAGATGGGACTCCTGATTTAATTTAAAAATATGTAAATTAAAATTAAAATTATATCCTACGATTGAATAGACAGCCTAACAACCAATATGCAACACGCAAATAGATGGAACTAAAATAAGAATTATGATGTTATCTCAGTGATTAGATTCTAAAATTTGAAATAAACCGCCTCAGAATCACTCCAATAAAATAAATTTGCATGTATTTTATTAATCATGCAACATAACAATAAATATATCTACTCTCAATAAATCAAACTTCTAACAATAAATAATGCTTTATACATAAATTAATTACTATTAAATTTTATATAAAACTTAACTGCCTATAACAATAGAATAACTCTCTATATATAAATCGATAACCTTGTATTAACTTTAATCATTAAATAATTTTAAACCTAATCATTGAGAGGATTTTTACTGGATTTTAGACTTTGATTGCTAGTAATTGCTATAAGTCTGACTTGAAAGGTTTGTTCTTAAGGCTTTTTAATTGTGAAAAATATGAAGGGCTTTAAATTTTTCAGAAATCTTATTCTTTGTTTAGTATTATTAACTTAAATAAATTTAATTGTTATTGGCTCTATTTTGTTAATTAAATTGAATAAGTAGCTATAGAGTAAGCATTATATTAAATGATAAAAATTCTATAAATATACTATAATTATCAAAATAAGATGAACAAAAACAAATAAAAAGATCTTATAGAGAAAGATTTCAATGCTTAGCTTGATTAATTTACTCTATAATTAGAAGCAAAAGAGAAAAAAGTTCTTTCAGAAAATCAAATATAAGAAGTAAGTGATTAACTCACTCTCTATATTTAATGATAAAGTTGTAGATGCTAGCTATGTTAACTTATTTTTAATTTTAAACATACATTAAATTTTTATTTTTTAGTTGAAGCAACAGCTAGATCAAGTTAACTTTAAATTGAAAGACTTGGAGAAATCCAGAGATGGACTGAGTTTAGAAGTATTAAAACTTAAGGAGCTAAGGACACATATGAAAGATGGAAATCGATTTGATGCATCAGGGTTATGGTCTAATGTTGAAATTAAATCTTAAGTTAGCTCTGAGCATTTGGCTTCAATATATAGTGTGAGAGAGATTGAAAAACGAGGGGATAATGTTTAGGATAGACTTTATGACTTATATTTTTGTTTTTTTATTAACCATTATTTGTCAAACCCTTAACGCTTTATAAAAAGTGATAGTAAAGGTTGAAATTATTTTATATGACGCTGAGAGTAAAGCTGAAATGGCTGAATTAGAAAAAGAGCAACTTGAATACATGCTATTCTAACTAAAGGAGTAAAAGGTACATGATGGATTAACTCTCTCAAAAATCTCACCTGATTATGAAAAAATACATGTCTTTTCTGAGGGTATCTAAAGAGTCAGTCAACTTTCAACTTCAAGAAACGTAAGTTGAATTCTTTTTAATATTTTTCATAGAAAACTTCACTGGATGGCATCATATAATTCAGAAAAAACCTTAATGAAATGAGGAAAAAGCATTAATCTTCAATATAAGAGAAGAGATAACAACTCTTAATGGAACTTAAAGAAAACTAAGAATTAAAGAAAGAGTATGTAGAGAGATAAATGGAAGTTCAAAGATTGTCTCAAAGATTGCTAAATCTCAAAAAAGAGAACTAGAAAATGGATTTCGATAAATTTGAACAGAAAAAAGAATAAATTAAAGAACGGGAGTACAAATTTATCTCTGACTTTGTCTTTATACAAAAAGTGGTTGATTTTTCTAGAACAATTAGTTAAGTGAAAGCAAAAGGTGCTTAAAATGAAAAAAATACATCTAATAGTAGAAGGATTTCATTGAATCTTCAAAAGGTTTAAAAATAAACAGGGGCTATTTAAGTTATCGAAGATTTAAAGCTGTATATTGAACAAAGAGAAGATAGTTTAAAAGAATTGTCTGTCAGAAACTAAAGTCCCCTTAATAAAATCTTGGAGTTTAATGAGACCAAGACTCCTCAGAGCAAATCTTAAGCGAGACACCTGGAAGTAAACTAGTAAATAGTGGGTTTGACTCCTCACAAAAAGCTCATTACAAATGATTCATAAAGAATGAGTAGTCCAATAAGAAGAAGGACAACACAAAGTCTTGAAATAATTTTCAACATCAATGAAGATGTCATAAAATGCCAATATGAATTGCTAGTTAGCTAAGAGTAAAAATTGATTGATGCATATTCCTCATAAAACTCAGAAGGAATAACTAAAATGAATAATTAAGACTTATAATTCAAAGCTTTAGGCTTGGATATTATCTTGAAAACTTATGAGAACTCTCTATTTAGACTAGATTCTAAATTTTATACTCTTATTTTGATAATTAATTAAGATGACTTTTTTATAAGAATTTATAATAGTATCTATCTGAGATTCTAAAAATAAACTATATAACGATCTATTCAGCTAAAAACAACAAAGCTCTTAATTTTTAGAAAATTTATCGATCCAATTAAGTCAAATGAAAGGTTTAGAGAAAATTTTGGCTTAGAAGAAAGGCAAAGAATTAATCGTACTAGAAATGAATGACGAAATGACTGAGAACTCAGTGAGTGAGATATAATTTAGTAACAAACATTCTAAGCATGAAAACAATTAAAGATTGAAGTAAAATTAAGTTATCCAAGAAATACAGAAAAAAGAGTAGTTATTCAACAAGATTAATTACTTTTTAAACACTTTCCTTTAGCAAGTGTGTTATAAAATGAAATTAGTAATTGAAAAAGGTGAAATGAGATATAATGAAGAAATCACTCAAACATTCGATTAATTTGAAAGATTCTACAAAGAAGTATCAAACATAAATAAAGCTTAGGTGTAGCAAGACCACTATACTCCAAAATCAAGTTAGAAAAACATGCCTCATCTAAATTTGAAAGAAATTGTTAATCGAAGCAACAGTAAAAAGACTTCTCCAAATGACAAATAAAAAGCAATGACACCTTAGCATAGTAATTCACCTTAGAAATTTTCATTTGTTAATACAGCCGCAGCAGCATAATAGCATTAAAGTTCAAACTTATTGAATAATGCTTCAGGTTTTAAATTAAAAAACAAGAACTCAACTAATCAGGGAAGCAAGCTGAAAAGCATTTTAACTAATAAAAGTAAAAGAAACTCACTTGCTATTTCATTTGGGGATTTCGATTCTTAAGGAGCTAGTGAAAATTAAGGGAAAAGCAAGTTTGCTTAGAAACTTCGAAGGATATTGAATTACAGCTTGCTGTTCAATCAAATCAAGAAAATTATTGATATAATGGAAAGAGGAAAATTACAAATTGCTGAATAAGTTCAAATTTCAATTTTTATTAAAGATTTTTATTTTTTTGTCTCAAAATGAATGAAATTAAGTTAAATTAGCAATATTTTTAAAAGTAAGAGAGTTGAGAATTAAGTAGAGCGATGGAGAATTCTTTGGAGATCAAAAGCAATTCGACTAAGATGAACTTGAAACTTTTAATAAAGTAAAATAACATAAGGAATTTATGAAAGATTACCAAAGATTTTATAACACAGTCAGCAAATAGTAAATGGACAAAAGAATGAGATAGATTAAAACTTAAATGAACCAACTTGATGACTCTAGAAATAAAGGCATGAAAATAGTTTAGTTAATTAGGCATTTGCTTCAGTAAGCATTTTATTTATATTATCTATATCAACTATAGAACTCAACAGGCCTAGAAAAAGATATTTAAAACACAAAACTTTTACATTTTATTTCAAAACAATCTTTTTGATTTTGTAGTAAAATTTTATGATTATATATTATTAAATTTTTTTTCTATACTAACTCTTATTTTTTTTAATCTTAAAACTATTTTAATGAAAAAATTATAGAATTTTAACTGTTAAGGATGAAGAGATCAAATATCTAAGTGAGGCTAGAATCAGTAAAAAACAGGAAATAATCTATGCTTAAAATCACAAGAGTAGACTGAAGGAAAGTTCATCACATAAACAAATACTTTCCAATACATAGTTCAAGATAAAAGAGTTTGAGTTGTATAGCAAATCTCTACTTTCATTAGAAAAAGATGGTAAAATATAATTTAATCTAAGCCTTATTTTATAGAAAAATAAAGAGGTGATTTGAAGTGTCTCCTAATAATTTATTTTAATAAAATAGAAAACTAGTTGCCCCTAAAAATTATTCTTAGAGCAATTCAAAAATGGATATACTGATATGTATGAGGCTCTATAGAACCCCGAATATCTCAAGTTTTACAAGACTAAAATTGAGAAAAACATAGAGAGATGTAAGTTAATTTCGCATTCAATGAATATTTTAGAAAGAGTGCTGTCCAAGAACATAGGAGTTGACAAACTTATAAACATAGGTGAACATATCGATATGGATAACGCACCAAAAATATTTTCAAACATGCATATCTAGCAAAAAGGAAAAACTCAATTCATGAGAGACCTTGAGAAACTAACTTAGAAACAAATTGGTAATTTCAAGCAAGAGAATGCTGAAAATGCAATTGACACATTAAGAAATTTATTAGCAAATTAGAAAAAGAAATCTAAAACCCCAAGAAACACTTAAATTTCTTCAAGCTAGTAAATTTTCTAAATTAAGCGATTGAATACCGAGAAAAGAAGGAGTAGTATATTACCGGATTTGAATTAAAAATTTAGAAGTGTAAGGACCCCTGACTCAAACATTTTCAAAGTTGATTAAATTTAGAAAATGAAGAGTGAAAAGGTATTTGAAAGCCCATAATAATTCTTACTTTCTATCAATAATGACTAAGGTAAAAAGTTTAAAGGACAGCTTTCAGTACTATCAGAAGTTTCTGCATAGTCAAGTATATCAAAAATGATTAAATCTGAGCAAATTGATTAATTTACCGATGCTTAAAGATAGTATGAAACAAACCCTATAATGAAAAACTTTTACTAAAATATGCCAAAAACTTAAAGGAATGATGAAATTCGAGATAAAAATCCATTAATACAGCTTGATATATCAGAAAATGCAGAGAGTTTAAGCTAAGATTCTAAATCTAGTAGAAATGTTAATCAAAGATCACAATCAAAATAATAGGAATTTATAAATCATAACTTAGAACATAATTAAAAAAACTAGCCTAGACAATCGTCTACTGGCTATATGTCTTCAAGGCTTTTGAAACAAAGTTAAGTGTATCTAAATTACATCTAATAAGGGAAGAATTTAGAAAAGCAAATTAATCCTGATATGCCAAATTCTAAATCACAGCATCGATTTAAGTTTGATACACATCTAGATAATAATATAAGCAATAAAATACATTTTAGCTAAGTAAACCTTCTTAAAAATAGACCAAACTACATAGAAAGAATATTGTAATCAAGCAGTCATGTTGTTTAGGAGT
>ARYC01021048.1:0-39804 GCA_000711775.1 Oxytricha trifallax
AAATGTTACTACTTACTAATTATGATAATTAAAATACCAAACAATTATATAAAAAAATTCAATTTAAAACTAACAGGAGACAAAGGACGATTTTGCTATGAATATTGAGGATTCTACGCATTACGTGGAAACTTCCACCAACCAAACATTCTCGCCCTTCTATCCAAGAGAAAACCTCAAACCCTTCCAAAATCAATCGTAAATAGACAATCTATAAATCAAGAACAGCTACTTAACAGCTGGTCAATCCTAGATACAATTCTAGGGGGATTGGCATTTTCTTAAATTTTAAATAATAGTTGTAGTTTATTGAATCATTTATACACTTCATTATTTTTGAATACAAATGCATTGTAGAATGGACGATTTTGCGCAAAAGTTGAAGTTGATAACAGAAAAAGAGCTTTTATAGATAAAATATGAATCAATTTGTGACCTAGATTCAAATTAGGAAATTTCCTCTAAGATCTCACCTCCTATAGGTTAGATTGAAAAGAGAAAAAGAGGAAGGCCTAGAAAGAATCCCAGAGATCCTAGCGCTTTTCATTTTATTCAAATATACTTATATTAAAAAGGTAATTTACCAATATTATAAAGTATATCATTTCTAATGTAAACACTGTAAACCAGCACAATTATTAAATGAAAATCAATCTCTAAATTAATAATTTGAAAAGACAGAGATCCAATTAAGCCAAAGTATTATTTCTAACAGTAAGATTGCTAAGAATATTAAGCATAATATGCTTATGCTGAATTCTAAGAATAGAAAGTTGAAATAACTACTAAATAGCAATAAAACCCAGTCAGTTCTTGGAAAGAGATCTCTTAAAAAGTCTGGTAAAACATCTATAAATCACTAGCCTAAGAAAAGAGGTCGCAAGCCCAAGCCATAGGGTTTGGTTTAAAATACTACTTTTATGAGTTCTAGGTTTGATCATACTGTTGGCCTATCTACTTATGATAAATTCTAGATGAAATTTCTCATAAATTTGAGACTACTTTATGTATAAATCTATAAATTTAATCTAAAGGGTCAATTTAGAACTAAATGGATATCCTGCAATATTCCAAGAAAATGATAGATCCATCTTTAAAATCAGATATTTATGATATTAACAACATAGTATCGCTTGGATTTCACCCTTCATCCATGAGACGCAACATGGAGATGGACACCTCTTCATGGAGAAATCAATCTAATATCGTCATCCCGGAGTCTCGCTAGCTCTAAGACTTGCACAGAGACCCTGTTATTTAAGATGCAATTTCATAAGAAATGCAGTGCTTAGATATTATTCATAGCACAAAAACGATCATAAACTCCCAAGAAAGTATTGAAGAGAGCAGTGACGACGAAGCTGAGTTAACAGACGATGAGACCTTCCTCAATAGACATGAAAGAGCCTTGACTAAGCTTAGGTTTGAGCAAGCTGATAACAGCAAGTCAAGTTTGAGCTATAAAAAGCTGATTTAACTAGGCAAGGGTCATGTTTAGAATTTAATTCCAAGTTCAATAAGTAATAATTGTAACTAGAGTAAAAACGGAAAACCTCCCGAAGAACTGCAAGAAATTTTAAATTTAGAAGATGGGACTCCTGATTTAATTTAAAAATATGTAAATTAAAATTTAAATTATATCCTACGATTGAATAGACAGCCTAACAACCAATATGCAACACGCAAATAGATGGAACTAAAATAAGAATTATGATGTTATCTCAGTGATTAGATTCTAAAATTTGAAATAAACCGCCTCAGAATCACTCCAATAAAATAAATTTGCATGTATTTTATTAATCATGCAACATAACAATAAATATATCTACTCTCAATAAATCAAACTTCTCACTATAAATAATGCTTTATACATAAATTAATTACTTATTTAATTTTATATATAAAACTTAACTGCCTATAACAATAGAATAACTCTCTATATATAAATCGATAACCTTGTATTAACTTTAATCATTAAATAATTTTAAACCTAATCATTGAGAGGATTTTTACTGGATTTTAGACTTTGATTGCTAGTAATTGCTATAAGTCTGACTTGAAAGGTTTGTTCTTAAGGCTTTTTAATTGTGAAAAAATATGGAAGGGCTTAAATTTTTCAGAAATCTTATTCTTTGTTTAGTATTATTAACTTAAATAAATTTAATTGTTATTGGCTCTATTTTGTTAATTAAATTGAATAAGTAGCTATAGAGTAAGCATTATATTAAATGATAAAAATTCTATAAATATACTATAATTATCAAAATAAGATGAACAAAAACAAATAAAAAGATCTTATAGAGAAAGATTTCAATGCTTAGCTTGATTAATTTACTCTATAATTAGAAGCAAAAGAGAAAAAAGTTCTTTCAGAAAATCAAATATAAGAAGTAAGTGATTAACTCACTCTCTATATTTAATGATAAAGTTGTAGATGCTAGCTATGTTAACTTATTTTTAATTTTAAACATACATTAAATTTTTATTTTTTAGTTGAAGCAACAGCTAGATCAAGTTAACTTTAAATTGAAAGACTTGGAGAAATCCAGAGATGGACTGAGTTTAGAAGTATTAAAACTTAAGGAGCTAAGGGACACATATGAAAGATGGAAATCGATTTGATGCATCAGGGTTATGGTCTAATGTTGAAATTAAATCTTAAGTTAGCTCTGAGCATTTGGCTTCAATATATAGTGTGAGAGAGATTGAAAAACGAGGGGATAATGTTTAGGATAGACTTTATGACTTATATTTTTGTTTTTTTATTAACCATTATTTGTCAAACCCTTAACGCTTTATAAAAAGTGATAGTAAAGGTTGAAATTATTTTATATGACGCTGAGAGTAAAGCTGAAATGGCTGAATTAGAAAAAGAGCAACTTGAATACATGCTATTCTAACTAAAGGAGTAAAAGGTACATGATGGATTAACTCTCTCAAAAATCTCACCTGATTATGAAAAAATACATGTCTTTTCTGAGGGTATCTAAAGAGTCAGTCAACTTTCAACTTCAAGAAACGTAAGTTGAATTCTTTTTAATATTTTTCATAGAAAACTTCACTGGATGGCATCATATAATTCAGAAAAAACCTTAATGAAATGAGGAAAAAGCATTAATCTTCAATATAAGAGAAGAGATAACAACTCTTATGGAACTTAAAGAAAACTAAGAATTAAAGAAAGAGTATGTAGAGAGATAAATGGAAGTTCAAAGATTGTCTCAAAGATTGCTAAATCTCAAAAAAGAGAACTAGAAAATGGATTTCGATAAATTTGAACAGAAAAAAGAATAAATTAAAGAACGGGAGTACAAATTTATCTCTGACTTTGTCTTTATACAAAAAGTGGTTGATTTTTCTAGAACAATTAGTTAAGTGAAAGCAAAAGGTGCTTAAAATGAAAAAAATACATCTAATAGTAGAAGGATTTCATTGAATCTTCAAAAGGTTTAAAAATAAACAGGGGCTATTTAAGTTATCGAAGATTTAAAGCTGTATATTGAACAAAGAGAAGATAGTTTAAAAGAATTGTCTGTCAGAAACTAAAGTCCCCTTAATAAAATCTTGGAGTTTAATGAGACCAAGACTCCTCAGAGCAAATCTTAAGCGAGACACCTGGAAGTAAACTAGTAAATAGTGGGTTTGACTCCTCACAAAAAGCTCATTACAAATGATTCATAAAGAATGAGTAGTCCAATAAGAAGAAGGACAACACAAAGTCTTGAAATAATTTTCAACATCAATGAAGATGTCATAAAATGCCAATATGAATTGCTAGTTAGCTAAGAGTAAAAATTGATTGATGCATATTCCTCATAAAACTCAGAAGGAATAACTAAAATGAATAATTAAGACTTATAATTCAAAGCTTTAGGCTTGGATATTATCTTGAAAACTTATGAGAACTCTCTATTTAGACTAGATTCTAAATTTTATACTCTTATTTTGATAATTAATTAAGATGACTTTTTTATAAGAATTTATAATAGTATCTATCTGAGATTCTAAAAATAAACTATATAACGATCTATTCAGCTAAAAACAACAAAGCTCTTAATTTTTAGAAAATTTATCGATCCAATTAAGTCAAATGAAAGGTTTAGAGAAAATTTTGGCTTAGAAGAAAGGCAAAGAATTAATCGTACTAGAAATGAATGACGAAATGACTGAGAACTCAGTGAGTGAGATATAATTTAGTAACAAACATTCTAAGCATGAAAACAATTAAAGATTGAAGTAAAATTAAGTTATCCAAGAAATACAGAAAAAAGAGTAGTTATTCAACAAGATTAATTACTTTTTAAACACTTTCCTTTAGCAAGTGTGTTATAAAATGAAATTAGTAATTGAAAAAGGTGAAATGAGATATAATGAAGAAATCACTCAAACATTCGATTAATTTGAAAGATTCTACAAAGAAGTATCAAACATAAATAAAGCTTAGGTGTAGCAAGACCACTATACTCCAAAATCAAGTTAGAAAAACATGCCTCATCTAAATTTGAAAGAAATTGTTAATCGAAGCAACAGTAAAAAGACTTCTCCAAATGACAAATAAAAAGCAATGACACCTTAGCATAGTAATTCACCTTAGAAATTTTCATTTGTTAATACAGCCGCAGCAGCATAATAGCATTAAAGTTCAAACTTATTGAATAATGCTTCAGGTTTTAAATTAAAAAACAAGAACTCAACTAATCAGGGAAGCAAGCTGAAAAGCATTTTAACTAATAAAAGTAAAAGAAACTCACTTGCTATTTCATTTGGGGATTTCGATTCTTAAGGAGCTAGTGAAAATTAAGGGAAAAGCAAGTTTGCTTAGAAACTTCGAAGGATATTGAATTACAGCTTGCTGTTCAATCAAATCAAGAAAATTATTGATATAATGGAAAGAGGAAAATTACAAATTGCTGAATAAGTTCAAATTTCAATTTTTATTAAAGATTTTTATTTTTTTGTCTCAAAATGAATGAAATTAAGTTAAATTAGCAATATTTTTAAAAGTAAGAGAGTTGAGAATTAAGTAGAGCGATGGAGAATTCTTTGGAGATCAAAAGCAATTCGACTAAGATGAACTTGAAACTTTTAATAAAGTAAAATAACATAAGGAATTTATGAAAGATTACCAAAGATTTTATAACACAGTCAGCAAATAGTAAATGGACAAAAGAATGAGATAGATTAAAACTTAAATGAACCAACTTGATGACTCTAGAAATAAAGGCACTGAAAATAGTTTAGTTAATTAGGCATTTGCTTCAGTAAGCATTTTATTTATATTATCTATATCAACTATAGAACTCAACAGGCCTAGAAAAAGATATTTAAAACACAAAACTTTTACATTTTATTTCAAAACAATCTTTTTGATTTTGTAGTAAAATTTTATGATTATATATTATTAAATTTTTTTTCTATACTAACTCTTATTTTTTTTAATCTTAAAACTATTTTAATGAAAAAATTATAGAATTTTAACTGTTAAGGATGAAGAGATCAAATATCTAAGTGAGGCTAGAATCAGTAAAAAACAGGAAATAATCTATGCTTAAAATCACAAGAGTAGACTGAAGGAAAGTTCATCACATAAACAAATACTTTCCAATACATAGTTCAAGATAAAAGAGTTTGAGTTGTATAGCAAATCTCTACTTTCATTAGAAAAAGATGGTAAAATATAATTTAATCTAAGCCTTATTTTATAGAAAAATAAAGAGGTGATTTGAAGTGTCTCCTAATAATTTATTTTAATAAAATAGAAAACTAGTTGCCCCTAAAAATTATTCTTAGAGCAATTCAAAAATGGATATACTGATATGTATGAGGCTCTATAGAACCCCGAATATCTCAAGTTTTACAAGACTAAAATTGAGAAAAACATAGAGAGATGTAAGTTAATTTCGCATTCAATGAATATTTTAGAAAGAGTGCTGTCCAAGAACATAGGAGTTGACAAACTTATAAACATAGGTGAACATATCGATATGGATAACGCACCAAAAATATTTTCAAACATGCATATCTAGCAAAAAGGAAAAACTCAATTCATGAGAGACCTTGAGAAACTAACTTAGAAACAAATTGGTAATTTCAAGCAAGAGAATGCTGAAAATGCAATTGACACATTAAGAAATTTATTAGCAAATTAGAAAAAGAAATCTAAAACCCCAAGAAACACTTAAATTTCTTCAAGCTAGTAAATTTTCTAAATTAAGCGATTGAATACCGAGAAAAGAAGGAGTAGTATATTACCGGATTTGAATTAAAAATTTAGAAGTGTAAGGACCCCTGACTCAAACATTTTCAAAGTTGATTAAATTTAGAAAATGAAGAGTGAAAAGGTATTTGAAAGCCCATAATAATTCTTACTTTCTATCAATAATGACTAAGGTAAAAAGTTTAAAGGACAGCTTTCAGTACTATCAGAAGTTTCTGCATAGTCAAGTATATCAAAAATGATTAAATCTGAGCAAATTGATTAATTTACCGATGCTTAAAGATAGTATGAAACAAACCCTATAATGAAAAACTTTTACTAAAATATGCCAAAAACTTAAAGGAATGATGAAATTCGAGATAAAAATCCATTAATACAGCTTGATATATCAGAAAATGCAGAGAGTTTAAGCTAAGATTCTAAATCTAGTAGAAATGTTAATCAAAGATCACAATCAAAATAATAGGAATTTATAAATCATAACTTAGAACATAATTAAAAAAACTAGCCTAGACAATCGTCTACTGGCTATATGTCTTCAAGGCTTTTGAAACAAAGTTAAGTGTATCTAAATTACATCTAATAAGGGAAGAATTTAGAAAAGCAAATTAATCCTGATATGCCAAATTCTAAATCACAGCATCGATTTAAGTTTGATACACATCTAGATAATAATATAAGCAATAAAATACATTTTAGCTAAGTAAACCTTCTTAAAAATAGACCAAACTACATAGAAAGAATATTGTAATCAAGCAGTCATGTTGTTTAGGAGTTTAGAGAGAAAGTCTTAAAAGGGTAATTCTCTCAGAATACTCAAATAAATTGATTAATTACAGTTTTAAAATATTGTCTTGATTAAATTAATTATGGCGTCATAAATATGATGATTTTAGCTTAAAGAGTATAAATACCGTTGAGTAAAGAACTTAATAATTTAATTTTGATTTGCAAATAAAAAATGTACACTTAATCTTCTTCAAGCAAAATTTAAGTGGCCAATTAATTTGAATGTACCTAAATCTTGAACAAAGATTTCACTCGAGAAATAAATCCCTTTACTTCAGTTCCACTGTTTAACTTCGAAGCTAATTAGGCGTAGGAAAGAAAAAGTAACCTTTTAAGTAAGTTAATTTGTTTAATCATAATTATTAAAGATAAAAGAGAGAGATTTGAGAATTTAGAAAATCATAAATTTGGCATTCAAAATGTATTTAACTTGAATTAAAATTACAAAAATGGGGAACATTCAATGAAATTTAT
The DNA here is from genome assembly GCA_000711775.1 of Oxytricha trifallax. Taxonomy (NCBI): domain Eukaryota; phylum Ciliophora; class Spirotrichea; order Sporadotrichida; family Oxytrichidae; genus Oxytricha; species Oxytricha trifallax. Next base: position 7,481 of record ARYC01021048.1, read on the forward strand.
GGTTAATTTGCGCAAATAAAGCAAGAAAATTAAGATGAAGTAAAAGAGGTCAGAGTTGGATGCTAAGATGCATAGGAGAATGCGAAACAACGAAGTTTAAAGTAGCATTTCATTACCTTTGACTGAGAGATTCCAAAATATTGATCAATTAGACTAAAATTAAAGCGAATTTCAGGCAAAAACTGAAAGTTAGTGCTATAATCAATTGACTATTGATAACCAGGTAAATTCATAGCAATATCCTTTAATCATGTAATATACCTGCTTAATCAATAATTCCATTTTTAACTTGTATTTATAATAAAAGGTTTAGTCACTTAAAGGGGAGATTGAAATCCTTTACTCAACATTCCAGCATTTGCAAAAAGGTGAGAATGTTGGAGACACTTTTGCACAGAATTTGAAAATAATCAAACATATGCTTGGGAAGTTGGACTAGCTAAGCTTAGACTACTCTTATCAAAACGGGCTAATAGATATAATTGTGACCGTGATCAGAAATGAATTGCATAATGGACAACTAATTGAATCCGATTTAACTGTAATTATCTCTTTATTTTCAATAATTTTATAGTTCATTAGCATTGATACATTACTTAACCTTACATTTCATGACTTCAATAGTTTTATCAATTAATTAATTAAGAATTAATTTTTAAGTTGCTTATACCTCAAAGAATCTTACTAGTTTTTGGATTTGCTTGGATAACTATTCAATCAAATTAATTTGAAGTTTTTCAAAGGCTCTGATTGTAAAGATATTATCTAAATATGTTTTTAATATCTTATTGGTTTTATAAATAGTTTAAGGTTTTTAATTCAAGGAATTTTTCACAAGAATTAAACTAGTATAATTTAACTATCACTCTTAATATGATCAAGGAATTCTTTTTAACTTTTAAATTAATTATATATTTGATATATCAAGAATTAGAGATTATTCTTTTCATAAAATTATTTTAATTCAATTTTTAGGCTGTTTAAAAATTATTTTTTTAATATGAATTCATACAGAATAATAATATTTCTTCTATTTTTAGGGAATTTTTTTCTTATTTACAATAATAATAGCAATCTTGTTAAGAAATCTACCAGTTTAATTAGTGTATTTTATTTTAAGTAGTTTGATATTGCTGCTTGGAAACCTGATTGAGAACGATTTTCAATAAATGTAACTTTTCAATCAGAAATTCCAACTCTAAGGAGTTATTCACCACATAATTAACTGTACGTCTAAATCGCTGACTGGGGAGGACTAAAGTTATGAATAGAGAGTGATACAGAAAGATTGTATCCAAGCTTTCCATGCATCACTTTGGATTATCTTAATAATTACATGCTCGATTACAAATGACTTGAATGAATATTCGGCTAATATATACATTTCTAATAAATACTATGCTTATCTTTTTTGTAAGAAAAGTATAATCAGCAATACCCAAAAAGGCTATAAAATAATTTGTGATTTTACTAATTTGAGATTTTATTATAGAGGAATTAAACTAAATCTTGAGCAATCTAAATAAATAAGAACTTGTTTCCTTAATGCAAGCTTAGGATGAGAGCATTGAGTACCTAGTTGAAATTATGCAAAATATGTTGAAAACATTAGAGAACGATCAATTACATAATGTAATCAACGAGAATAGCTATCTGGTTGAAAGTCCTCTTTTGTGGCTGAGAAACTAAGCAAATTATCCTGAGGAAAAGCTTAGGCTTTGCACTAAAGTGATCAAAATTACATATAAGTTTATGAAAAGAATGGAAGGTAAAATCCAAATAAATAATTCAATATAAACAAAGTGAAAGCAATTTACTTTTAAATTTTTTATTAGTTAACAAATTTGTATCAATTTTATTTTTTTAATTGTGCATAATAAATGTGAAAAAAATCTAATTTAATAGTTGAAATTCCAAATTTATAAAATAAAATTCCCAAATAGACTTTATAAACTAATTAGCAAGCATGTTCCTCGGTTTTATTTATTCAAACAACATAGTATAGAGCATAGCATATAATTTAAGATTGGATTAAAACTGTTCAATGAGTAACTAAAAGATTTCTGTTTATGCAATGAAGACTTTCGTCAGACTATTGAAGGCAGCTCCGAAATATGAATAATTTTACTTGACTATGCAAATCGCTCACAATCAGCATCTTTCTGATTTTATTTGCTAATAAGTAAAAAGGTTTTCTAAGTTGAATAGATATGCTTTTAAAGTAAGCTTCCAAATTTGTGAATCCCTATCAAGAATCACAAATGGTCACGCGCCTCAACAATTACTAAATTACTTGAATAACTCTAAAATTTTAGATACTTTGACTGAGAATTTATCAAACTATAAGATATTGGATCATACCATACTATATGACTCCTTAGATTACTTGAACTTCATATACGATTTGTGTGAGTCATTGTAGGTCTAACTTTAAAATATCCACATAAATTGCAATGTATAAGAGTAGATTAACTTGCTTGAGAGCATAATGTTTAATATGAAAGAGGAAAGTATTTAGGAAATGGCCTAATAGGTAATTATACAGCTAAATTAATACCAAGATTAATATTGCGATACTGAGATAAACTTCGTTAGCTAAACTAACAATAATAGCAATTAACATTGTCAAGAGCAAATGTTCATTATATGAAAGTAATAAATTCTTCTAAGATGAATTACTACAAATCATATCAAGTAAGAAATATTCTAAAAAGAATCTCAAAGTATATTTATAACACTATTTTCTTTATTATTCTTCAAAAATTACACTCATTTAAAGATAAAATGAAAGATTAATAGTAATGAATTATAAATTTACACTTTTATACTCTAAAAAACCATACGAAGGGAAGTCAAAAATGTGAAATAGGCTATCTATTTTTCTTTATTGGACTGAAAGATTGCGATTTTTGCAATTAGTGGGGAGTTATAATAAAAGATTGAGTGACTTTCGATCTTCTCCTATTTCCCATTTCCAATTAGTTTCTGATGTTCTTATAGACTTTAATTATTTCATCATTTTCACAGCATTCAAAAGTCTCATTCTTTTTTATTAGTTTAGCATTTGGTAAATCATTACTAGGAAGGTTTATTATTATTTAATGGATTTGCAAATTGGCAATTATGTGTTTTATGCTATTTAGTAACAAAATATCACTTAAATATGAAGGTAGTATATTAAGTTAAGTTTTCCTTCTTTTGATTCAATAAATTAATCAATCATATCGAAGTTTATAGTAACTGAGAAAGTTTTACTTTCAATCAATAGGTTATATTCATTGTCTTTCTCTTCAATGAATTCAAACTATAAAAATTTATGACAATCTATTGTTTTATTATTACCACTACAGGCACAGCTTTTAGTGATCCACATTTAACACCTGCATATTTTCGTTTAGTAGCCTATCCCACATTATGATCCATTATTTAGTTCTTAAGCAACACTAATTTCGAAGCAAGCTCTGCACTTTCTGATTCGTGTCGCATAAGACTTTCTGACATGGAATCAATCACCTCTTTACGCAAGCCAACTTCATCTGTCTTTCGTTATAACTCCTTTTCAAGTTAAAGAATTCTATCGTTTTTTGCATCTATTTTCTCTTCAATTTTGAGGTTTCTGTCCATTTCGAAGTTTCTTTGCTATAGAACTTCCTCAAATTCAAGCTATAACTTCGATAATTAATGTTCATACTCGAGTTTAAGTTTTTCCATCTCCTCTCGATTCTCTCGTTTTATTTGTGATATTTCGATATCTTTATTTTCTAGCTCCCTCCCGTAATCATCTCTCTCGTTTATTAATTCAAGCAATTTCTATTCATAAGCCTTACGCAAATTAAGCATTTCATTGGTTTACTCTTCATATTTCATAACCATGACTTAAAAATCTTCTTCTCTTTTTTTATCCATTTCTTCGAATGACTTGCATTTCTAAGCCATCATTTCATATGCTTCACTCTTGTTTGAAATTGTAGTAGAATTTGGGCTATTATTTTAATCTACTCCCAGAGTTTATTCGCTTTATTTCTTTGAAGGAGCATTGCCGAACAGCACAGGTGCTTTAGGACCAGTGGATTTTTGTTTTGTAGGTTAACTCATAGATTTGGCTTCTCTGATTAAAGCTTCCTACAAATTCATGTTTTCTTAGTACAGCTTCAAGTATTTTTGTTCCTAAAATTGAAGATCATTAACACATAAATTCATCAAATTTAAATTTCTTATCGAATTCATTATAATTCTATTTTAATATGCTGTTTTAGCTAAATCTTTCTTACCTCGTCATTAAGCTTACATTTTAGATATTCTATTTATTTTTGAGCTGCTTTCAAATCCACTTCAACACTTTTATGATTTTGAATATAAATTTTAAATAAAAATATAATTAAAATATAAACACCTTATCTTTCTTATCTTTCTAACTTTAAAGCAGTCTTTAGAACTTTAAAATAATTAAATTAAATAAAATGTTGAAATTTTATGTATAAACTTTAATTTTCTTCTTTTCAATTGCTATTTTATTCTAAGCTGGAGAAGTATCAGGGGTTTAATCTTATGTAGTAGATGACATTTATTTAAAAAATTTTGATTTATAAAGATAGAAATAATTATTATTTCTATAAATATCACTGAGATCATATTATTTCTTAACAAGTTAAGTATTTCTAATTTAAAGAATTATTATAAGCAATTGAATTATTGATAAAATTATATTAATAAAATGGTCATAAAAGTAATACCTCTAGGTGCAGGATAAGATGTGGGAAGAAGTTGTGTAATAGTAGAGCTTGGCGGACGTCGTCTAATGTTCGACTGTGGTATACATATGGTGAATTAGCAGTAGTTTCCAGACTTCCATTTCTTACAAGGATCACAGCAGCAACCATTAGACTTTACGAACCATATAGATTGCGTATTAATAACTCACTTTCATTTAGATCATTGCGGTGCACTTACTTATTTCACTGAAGGAGTGGGATATCATGGACCTATACTTGCAACTCCTCCCACGAAGGCCATCATCCCATTGATGCTTGAAGATTTTAGAAAGGTTAGCTCTATGCAGCAGGGATAAAAAGGAGGTGGTCAAGGTTCAGGTGGCAATTAGAACTCTATGAATCAAGACACTGCCTTTACATCAGATATGATTAAAGCTTGTATAGCTAAGATTTCAACGATATAGCTTCATGAAACTCAAGTAATTAAGGGAGACATCAAAGTCACTGCTTATTATGCTGGCCATGTACTTGGAGCTTGCATGTTTTATGTCGAATGTAACGGAGAATCTGTAGTATACACTGGAGATTATAACATGACTGCAGATAGACATTTAGGCGCTGCTTGGATTGATAAGCTAAGACCTGATGTCTGTATTACTGAAACAACATATGCTACTACTATTAGAGATTCAAAAAGATCAAGGGAAAGAGAGTTCCTGAAAGTTGTACATGAAACACTAGATAATGGTGGCAAAGTCCTAATACCTGTTTTTGCTCTTGGTAGAGCTCAAGAACTCTGTGTATTGCTTGAAACTTACTGGAATAGAACTAATCTTTAATATCCAATTTACTTCTCGGGAGGATTGACAGAGAAAGCAAACTTCTACTATAAGCTCTTTATTAACTGGACTAATGAAAAGATTAAGAAGACTTTTACAAAGAATCAAAACATGTTTCAGTTCTAGCATGTTAAAACTCTTGACACTGCTTCTATCAAATCTGACTAGCCTATGGTATGTTTTGCTTCTCCTGGCATGCTTCACGGAGGCTACTCGCTTTAAATCTTCAAAGATTGGGCAGGCCAAGAGAAAAACACTTTAATCATTCCAGGATATTGCATGCCAGGAACTGTCGGTAACAAACTGCTAAGTGGTGAGAAGAAAATCAATATCGATGGAAGAGATATAGATGTGAGAATCAAGATCTACAATATGAGTTTTAGTGCACATGCTGACTCTAAAGGAATCATGGAGTTACTTTCGCATTTGGAATCCAAGAATGTTGTACTAGTACACGGCGAGAAGCAAAAAATGGCGGTTTTAAAGCTTTAGATTGAGGAGTAGCTCGACTAAAAATGCTATTATCCTGCTAATTATGCAACTTTACAGATAAAGACTGATCCAAAAGTTGAAATGCTTATTAGCTCTCATATATAATTGGCTTTGTTTCATATATACTCATTACTTTTGTTTCTATAATAATCAACAAAATGAACAGAATTTATAGTCAGTCAGGTCTCCATCTCTACAAGGCAAATTCCTAAATAAGCCTGAGTGAATTCCTTATATACCTTGACAACAATTAAAACAATGACTTCCAGGATTGTCCAATTGAGATACTTAGCTCTACTGGAAACCTCAAAATCAAAAGTTAGCATTAGCAGTTTGATAGTGTCGAAGATAGCAATTTCAACACTCAGGAATCCATGAAAGATGAGCATATCAATAATAAAAAGGTTAAGAAAGGATCAGGAAAGAGTTCTAGATAAAAACTGATTATGGATAAGTATGAATCTGTCACTATGAATTTAATTATAAAAACTGTAATAATAATATCAAATGTGATTTTGAATTTAGTTTGGAAGAGCAGATAACTCAACTAAGATAACCAAAAAAATAAAATTTTACATAAAAGTAATTATTTTTATTTATTTTCAACTTTAAAGGTTTATCTAAGTAGATTAGGTCATGCAAATCTTAATGGATTTACTATTGAATAATTTATAACTTATATTAGTCATAAGTATGGTGAAATTTTGATTTTCTTTCATTTTTTTAAGCAATAGTAGATTCATTGATGATTCAGAAAAAAGAAGCTTACAACATCAAGGAATTTCTATTTGAAAACGACGAAAAAGAATTGGCTTAAAATATTGGTCAAACTCTTCTGACTAATTATCTCACATTTGATTATATTATTTTAAATTATTATTCAATATTTCCAATTACATATATATTTTTGATGAGGATATTAGAAAATTCAGTGTGAGTTACGGTGCTCTTGAAAACGAAGTCGGTGAATGGCTCATAAAACTCATCCAAAAAGCTATTCACAATCACTCTCGATAGTAAGAAAAATAACACAAATAAATTAAAGAACATCAAGATGATGTGGTGGAATAAAATGATCAACTTTAAATGATGTAACATCAAACTATTAAATAAGAAACATGTGATAATTATTAAGAGTAGTAAGATCAGATGATGGATAATGATGATGAAGGGTAGATAATGGATTTGGATTGTAAGGCTGGTGGCGATTCTAACTAGATAATTAAAGAGTAGGATGAAAGCAATATTGATGATAATAATTAAGATTGATTTAATTAACAAGTATATTCATTGATTCTAATCTCTTAAAAAAAGAATAGTTGGAATAAAAATGAATTTAATATAAGAATAATAAATAATTGGAGATTTCTTTAGAGTTTATATATAAATGGAAGAAGATCTTCATGGGTGTTGTTAACCATTGCTCACACATATCCCAATTGCTCACACATTGTCCCAATTGATCACACACGTACCAATTGCTCACACAATGAATTTTTTATGCGAGAGCGGTTATATTATTAAGCACACAGCAGGGTCTTAGGGGTGCAGCCCCTAACGGGGTCACAAGGGGTAGAGCCCCTTGTTATCGCAATGCGATAGAATTAATTGCAGGGGTCAAGGGGGCAGACGCCTCTTGTGGGAGGGGGTTCAGGGGAGGGCTTAGCCCTCCCCTGAAAACCCATATAGCCCTTTAAAGAAGTATTAGTAGTTTAAGTGTAAAATATAATCGTTAAATAATAATAATTAAATTACAAATAAATGGAATAACTAATTTCATAAGTTAAGCAAGACTAAATCAATTAAACCTTTACTTAAACAATTACTAATCTTATTTCAAGTAACTTGTTACAAAAATATCTATAGTGTTCTCACTGTTAAGCTTAATAGACTATAAGAGAATATCAATAACCACCCAGTCTTGACAACGCACTCTATTAATGTGTAAATTATAAATGTAGAGCAAGACGATCTTTAAGAGAATGTTTAGTTGTATACTGTCCTACTAACATGCCTTTACCTATTTTAGAAGAAATAATGTTTAGCATATATCCTTCTGGCCTTAAGATTTCTGAGACTGTAAAACAACTTTAAGATAATAGAGCTTTGAAGATTAGTAGGTAATCAATCAGTAAAGTATACTAAAGTTTACGAGATATAGTAAAAGAAAAGATAGTTTATGAATAAGATAGCTTTGTGTTGAGTGGCTAAGTATAAATGGATGAGTCTTTATGGACTCATCGATCAATATAGTATTGTTTTCCAGAAGACACTATATACAATAGATAATTATGGATCGTTGGCTTGATAGAAGAAGGAACATAGAGATGCAAGATTTTTAAAGTTCAAGATAGAACAACTCAAACGCTTGAAAACTTAATTGAACGTAATGTTGAACCCAACAGTATAATGCACACTGATGGTTGGGCAAGCAACTCTTCTATAGATTGGCAAGGTTTATAAATTGTTCATTAAAGACATATACATCAGTCTTCTAATGGTATAAGAAGAACTATGCAACATAGTAATCTAATCGAAGGATTGTAGGCTGTGATAAAATATCACATTAAGCATGTATACAATACAATGCCTGGAGACCCAGAAATGATCGAACAATATTTATATGAGGCAGTATGGAGAAGAAACTTAGCATAGTTTGCAAATACAAATAACCGTTAATAATATGTATAACAGACATTTAAATTAAATGATTTATGAATAATTATTTAACGATTATATTTTACACTTAAACTACTAATACTTCTTTAAAGGGCTATATGGGTTTTCGGAGGAGAGCTAAGCCCTCCCCCGAACCCCTTCCCACAAGGGGCAACTGACCCCTTGTGACCCCGTTAGGGGCTGCACCCCTAAGACCTTGCTGTGTGCTTAATAATATAACCACTCTCACATATAAAATTCATTGTGTGAGCAACTGGGACAATGTGTGAGCAATTGGGACGTGTGTGAGCAACTGGGACAATGTATGAGCAATTGGGACTTGTGCGAGCAATGGTTAACAACACCCGATCTTCATAACTCCCATGAGGACAATAACGATTAATATAGAAATTATCAATCCAACCCAGATGAAGTCGATTCAAACAGCAATATCAATCAATAATTACCATAAAATCACTAAAGTTCCTCAACTATTAATAAGAAATCAATATCTTCTTAAGAACAAATCAATATACAAACCCAATTGTAATATTCTTAAGCCAATAATGCAAATGATGATGAAATGCATGATAGTGACTAAAACAACTATGATTAGAAGAGCAACAATTAACTTGATGAAATTGAGGAATAGGCATTATTAGAAGATGAAGTAGGGGATTCTACACTGAAATTGATGACTTATAATTAGTAGTTTTTCAATAATGATTAGCAGCATGTTCATAATAGAACTCATGATTATAGTGAGGAACACAAGCAGGACTTAATTAAGAATGATAATTAAGATGAAGTGAATAATAATCATGATTAGAATATTCGTAGTCAAGATCTACCCTTCAATTCTTTAAGTTAATAATAGATTGTTTTTTATAGTAAAATAATTCAATTCAAAGTAGTAGACACCTTCTAATAAATCCCTCATTAATTAAAACAACAGCAATTAAGAAATGTAGTCAAATAAATAAGAATATGCCATAGAAGAAAAAGATTAAAACTAAGATGATAATGTGAAGCTTACATTATAAAATTAGAAGTCAGCAATCGAAGACAAGAATTAAGCATTTTTATCATAAGACCAACATAAAGAACAGCACAATCATTAACATCATCACAATCATAATGAAATTGGAAAAATTAAGAGTCCATATAGTTCGAATAACCACAGTAACTTCCCTGATTAATAATTATAAGACCCCCAAAAGACTTTCGAATCGCAAGATAATAAATCCGAGGACATGTCTTCCGACTCTGATTTCTCATAGAACGAAGTGCTCTATCAAGATAATAACAATAAAGCTAATGCAACTCACAAAATGGACGAGTCTATGATGTTTGATAGTTCTCACGCACTTTAAAATCAATAAAAGCAAAAGAGAATGTCTAAGGAGTCAAGTTTCAAGTATCCTAAAGCAAACTAAAGGTAATTGGCTGATAAGGCTAAGTACACCTCCGCCTTTTTAGACAGTGGCAAAATCCAGAATTAGAGCAACAGCATGCATATGAAGTACTCAAATTTAGAGGGAGGGAGTAACAATAAACTTAGTTCACCCAACTAAAGTAAGGCTAAGATTAACAAGAGTGGCAGCAAATAGTAAAGCTTATTTTTATGGGATCAATATGGGCTAATCATTAATTTAAAAAGTACTGTTTTAAGGTTTAGGTGAGCTTGACTAATGAAGAGTTAGCCAAGAAAATAGAAAGGGAGAGACTTCAATAGCTTTATGATTAGGCTGAAAAATTGAAAGTAAAACTTAAGTAAACAGGTAGATGTGGCATATGCACTTTGCTGCCCCCATGCAAACATACAGAAGCGTTATGTTTAATAATAATTTTATATACAGATATAAGGGAAAGACACTTATACATATAAATTAGTTAGAGAGATAGTTGAGAGAATAGCAAATGCTTATATAGTAACAAGAAGAACTAGCCATAAAGCTAAGTTTAGAAGCTCCAGAGCAGCCTGATAGTCCACATAAAATGATTAATGTTGGCTAATTTAGCTCGATAAATAATTCACTTAGCCCTACAGCTGATAGGAGATAAATACATAAAACAAAATAAGTCTTTATCTATAATCAAGTAATTCTTATTGTTTTCTAATATTACAAGATCATCACCAAGTAATCATAACAAAAACAAGTAATCTGTAGATGGAGGAAACTCAGTCAAACATATTTCCCCAACTAAGTTAAATCTTGCCCAAATAAATCAAACGCATTAACCAGAATAAAACTAACAGCACAGTAATTCAATTATACATCCCACCTCTCAATATGCTAAAACATTGCACCTCTTTGGCACTAAAAATTCTTATTATACATTCATATAAAGAATTTTATATAAATAGCGCCTTTTAAAATTATTAAACATAATATTTTTATTATTAAAATCCAAGGTCATCATATCATCACGGCTAAGATATTTCAAGCAGATTGTCACCCTATTCAATTTTAAGAACATCCAGAGAAATCGATCTTGAAGAGGAATTCCAAAAAATGTCAGGGATGGGTTTCAAAAACACAAGGGCTTAGATTCTTAAATAAATGCACCTCAAGAAATAGTTTATTGAAAATCCTAATCTTAGCAGATATCCCAGGTCAAAGAATTTTAATTTGATACAGAAAAAATAGATAATTTTTTCACAACAATTAGATCTAACTAAATATTGACTTAAAAATCATTAAAAAATAAGAATCACAATGATTCAGTGAACACAAGCTAATATCTCCCCAATGATAACCCTCATTAAGCGTTTCAACTGCAAACAATATCACAACCAAATAATTTCAACACAATTCAAGGAGATAATAAAAGGCTTAACTAGTCAGTGGAGATGCGTTCTGGCTACCTATAAGATCTATAGAATAATTAAAGGAATTCATAATAAAACTCATTGTAAACAACCTAGGTGAGAATTAGAAATCGAAGAGGACAGTATGAGAGTGTTGATGGATCTCTGCATTAACAATTAAATATGAACAGGACGTATATAAAATAAAATTAAAGACTGTTTTACACTTTATTTCATCAAAGGATTTGCCTATTGAGACATGTTATAATTAGTAAAATTATTAATTAACAGGACTAATAAGGATTTCGGAGAAAATGGATAAAACAATGACGATTAAATGAAATTTGCAGAACAGAGGCTTAGAGTCATAGAATAGGTAACTTATTTCTAATAAATTAAATTTTCATTAGATTTCTCGATTCAGAGAGGAAAAGATCAAGAAAGAATTTTTGAAACTTGAGGACGAACTAAAAAAAGAAGAAGAAAGAATAAAAAATGAAAAAGACAAGGAAGAAAGGAGAAGGTAGCATATGTTAGATGCTCGAAAGAGATTGAATGAGTATTAGAAAATCAAAGAAGAAAAAGATTAATAGGAGAGGGAGCGTTAGAAACAAATGAGGCAGAGTATCAAACTTTAGTAGCTACAGATCATGAAGTATAATGAAGATCTGGTAAGTATACCAAATTTAAATTAATAATTCATGATGTAGAAACAAAAAATTAAAGACTACAGGTAGAAGTCTCTTGCTTAAGGATCAATGGCAAATATAGATATTTCACATATTTCAAGCAATTCAAAAGAGAGAAATTCCTCATCTCCAAATACAGTACACTCTCACTAGTAAAACTCAAGATACTTAAAAGATGATCCAATGGTAAAATCCAAGAACTATCATATTCGCATAGACAAGTAAAAATGGCAGTATGGACCAGAAAGTATTAGAAACTCAAAAGAAAGAGTAAACGATCCTTACCCCAAACTTAACAACAAAGAGTAGGCTTATGGAATTTACACACAGTCACTTAGACTCAAAGAATCAATTTAATGGTCCAAGAATCACAGCTAAGGTAAAGGGAAATTCCAAAAGAAATAAATTGTATATGCCCCCCTGAGTGAATAATTGGCTTCTGTTAAACATTAGTCGAATATGAGTCAAAATGAAAATGTGAGTTAAAGCTTTTCTATTGGTAAATCTAGACTTTAAAATAACGGACTAGATAACAATCTTAATGAAAATTAAAACACTATTTCATACGATTAAACTCTAGATGACGAATAGTTTTATAATTAGGAGCCAATAAATTTAGAAATCATTAGACAGGAATAAAACTCTGCTTAATAAGAGAAGAGAGCAAACAAGCGCGACATGCAAACTATATGAATCTATAGACTTAATAAATATATGTTAATTTCCAAGTTTTAAGTTAAATACTTATTAAAAAAGGCATCTTTATCTATTAAATCATAAATTGAATAAAATAAAGAGAAATCAATAATTGTTTTTTTTCAAATTAAAATTCAAATAAAGGTAGTCAATAATTTTAAATGCAAATATTAAACTGGCTTCATATTCCATTTTATACTTTCTTCTAGGTTAATCATAAATTTTCATTTTTTCTTCTAAAAATATAAATTAATTTAAGAATAAGAAATGATAGACTTTTTGTGAATGCAATATGAAGTAGTTTCTAGTAATTCGTATCAATTTTTTTTATTTCATTTTTGGTCCACGCCTTCTACTTTTTAATAAATTACTTCTCGTAATATGGAAAATTATTGATTTCTAAAATCCTATCGATTTCTTACTGTTCTTAATACTCTTTGGAATTTTAAGTGGCTTATAGAAGTAAGTCATTTTGAGAAAGATTTTATGGTATTTTATGCAAAGTTGAATTTTCATATTTGTTCAATAAAGAGTGATCAGATTTCATTTTATTAATTAAGAGCTTCATATATAATAATTATAAGATAAGATAATTTAATTAAATGTAAAAAAGAGGGTTAGTTTTTTCTTTAAAATAAATCAAAATTAATATATTTTAAATCAGATGCTCCTAATAAATCAATGTTACTTTTAGCTTATATAGTATTAAATTGAGAAGTTTCCTGTCTTTGAGGCTTATCTAATTTTAGATCGTCTAATTTTTCAACATATTTATCCTATTTTTGCAAAAGCTTATCACATCTCAATATTTTTGCTTTGAATTTCTAAAGCTGTTTGTATTGCCTATTTGAATTATTTCTAATTCGCAAGCTATTAAAATTAATAATTATAGAAATATGTGAGTGAATGAACGAGTGAAATAATAATGATAAAATATTTTAAATCGCATATAAAAAGCTCTACTTCTAGTTATCTTGAAACATTTACATACTCTATTCAATAATTGACGTTTTACGTAATGTTAAAGCACTTTTAGCACTGGAATCAGCATTGTATAGCGATTCATGATCATTGCCTTATTAATTATTAAACACAGGACTTTCATTAATTTAGGCAGAGAAAGTGTAATTAGCATAAGGATTTGTCTGAATCGAAGTATTTCTGCTATGAAATTTATTACTCAATTACTGATTGTTTATTTTTAGTAATGGGATAAGTTAAATACTGTTAAATTTTTTATGTTTCCCCTATCGTTAAGGTTCTGGAGTTTTATTATATAGTTTTAAGAAACTCTGCTTGCTTTCATTTATATAATCCCCAATGTTAAAGAAAGCATTTCTTAAATTCTTTGGGAGTAAAATTTCATCATCAAAACCCTGAACTTCTTTTGCTTTCTTGAGTTATGGTGTGATTTCTTAAGGGTTTATATCATATTTATCCTTAATACTGTTCAGGAAATTCTTTGGTAAAATTTGATTACTTATATGGAAGTTTGCTCTCACGACTGCATGGGAGCCGATGTGGATACCAACATCTATGCTGAAAACTTGTTTGAGACATAAGTTCTTGATATGAATATGTTTGAATTATCCTCCTGGATTGATTTCGTATCTCCAGACTAATTTCAATGCTGAAAACTAACTATCAAAATGTGATTAATTTTAATCAATGGGTCCTCATATTTTTTTGTCTTAATTTAATCCAAAAAGTCCGGTTAATTTTTCATAAAACGTTCTTTATCTTTTTCTGAAACTAAAGTATTTGAATCAAATTTTCCCAGATTTCCACCTTCTATAAATTGCTCTACCTCCTTATTTTTTTACATAAATTTTCGTCTGAGTTTGTGATATGGCAAAAGTTAAATTTCTTTAGTTAAATTTGAAATTTTGTACTTATAGTCTCTATCTCCGATATTTGGCAAGGAACTTTAATAATAATAATAATTTGATCACATTGAGGTCTCTGGGGACCCCTGATCAATATGCTTTAAAGCATATAAGGGTCAAGCCCTTTTAATAATATTTAAATCATCTGATCTGTTCAATCTCTCTGGTTGTCTCATCATAGATTCTATTTCAATTAATTCTTTAAAAATTCAATCAAAATAATGAATTCTTGTGAGCCCACAACTGTTTTAAGTATACTCTTTCTCTGTAGAAATTGAGTACATGCTTTTCAATCTCTTTCTCTTCATCTTCGCTATCAATGGAGCTCACTCCATCATAGACTCCGAACTCCACGTATTCTTGAAGTTCTTGCATAGTTTCATCAAAAGCTCTCAGAGTTCTGTAGCCATTTTCCATGCAATCCACTTGATTGCATATTGGGCACCATCTCCCATTGATTTTCAAATCATATAAACCCACCTCCTGAAACATCTTTAATTAAATTTTATAATTATATAATAAATAAAAGTCCCAAATCTTTTATATTATATGTAATAACTTTCTTTAATTGTATTGGGTAATATCCAGATTTAATTCATAAATCTATGGGGTTTAGGGATTTAGGGGTTTCTGGGTTTTCAAAAGTAAGGTTCTCCGGCTTTGGGCCGGACTTTTTATTGTTAATATAAGTTTAACTTTTGTTTATACTGGTGCTTAATCCCTTAAGTAAACATTGTTAGTTGATATAGTGTCATAATTTTTATTATTTTATTATTAAATAGCCAGATAAGTTTGGTGTGATTCCCCTCATATCTTTCAGTCAACTTTTATTAATGTCATGGGTGATTCTCTAATATTTTTATTGTTATTAGTTTTCCTATTTAGTACTGGAAAAGTAAAATTTCTTATTGAATGACGTATTAGAGTAATTTGGGAGTGATTCCTTCCAAAACATATCTTTGAGTGTTCTCTATTGTATAGAGAGAAAAATGGTCTCTTTAGGTTCTCACTTAACTTGAGTTGTTAAGGTTAAGGAATTGTGGTTGAAAGGATTGTTTTGTTTTATGAGGTTTTAGACAGTGTTAGAAGTCTTTTTGCTTATTTATTTCTTTGTAGTATTGGTTAAGAGATGTTTTAAACTAAATGACAGGATTTCTTCGGTCAGGCCTCATACCTAGTTGAAGTTAAAAATGTCATCATGAACAGAGAGTGGACTTTTTGAGGGTTGGTGTGGAGCTGAGTAAGTGAGCTAATTGGACGTAAGCTCACTGTTTTAGTAGGTTGAAGTAACTGGACTCTAGGTAATCAATTCGAAAATTAAGAAAACCCAATAATGAGTGTGTGCTCCGGTTGTGCTAGGGTTGTGTGCAGTACCTAGCTGGGTTGTGAGCGGGTGCTAAAAGAATGTACTGACTTAAGGGTGTCAAATCTGACATACTCTATGATTTAGAGCCACTCGTGAGTATGTATGTATACTTCTTTGTTAAAACACACCTCCGGATCCTACGATCCAGCTGGGGGAAGTTCGCTTTTCGGACTAGTGAGACAAAATTTTTGCCTCTTATTTAGAACGGTTCGACTATCCCTCCTCGTTCCAACTCTTTTACTTAACTTTCTAAGTTAATAATTAAGGAACTTTAATGGGTAAAATTAATGTTTTATTTTATTATTTTCTAATTTTCAAAGGAAATATAAATAAAGAACTTTCATGTTAATTTTTAGCAACATCATGCATAATTATCCTCTCTCGAAGTTTTCTATCTAACTCAGATTGAAAACCTTATTTTACAACTTTCTAATTTTCATATAATTTACCCTTTAGCATCTAATCATGAAATGCTATATGATAATTATAATAGATATTTATATTAGCTCTATTAATAATTAACTTGTTACACCTTAAACACCTTAATATTTGAAAAAAGTTAAATTATGTTTTTTTTAACTATATTACTATGATGTTTGATAAAGTGAGAGTATAAGTAATAAATTATAACTCTAAAGACGATTATTCTTTTTTTCCCAATTCAGATGCCAAAGAACGAATCTAATAGAAAATCCTTTTTATTTATAATGTTAACTGATATACTAAATAAGTTGTAATCACATCTATTTTTTATGAATCTTTGACATAATTTAACAGCTTCTTTTCTTCATCTTTTTGCTTGTTTATAAATTCTTGCTTCCTATCAGTTTACATGTCCATTTCAGATTAATTTTTGTACTTTCGTTCATCATGGGGGGTAATCTGGGCCATACTCAATAGATCCATAGTGTGAAGATTTAGCTAAGGTTCTTTAATTGGAGTTTTGTTCAGGTAAGGGTTGTTTCGAAAGGTTTCAGGGTCAGGCATTAATAAAGTGATCAATAATATTTGATAAAGAATTAAACATTACCAGGTTGCACATGATACTCTTAGAACACTCTCCATCTGCGTCATGCATCGGATTTTTCATTTGATATAGTTTTAGGTAGTCGCTATCAAAAATTTCAATAAATACATTTAAAATAAAAGTAATTCAGAATAAAATATTCTATCTTAAACTTTCATTATGACATGCTATTCGTTTTTCGGCAACTCAAAATCACTCTCATCTGAATCAAAATTTAATTTTGTGCCTCTTTTTAGGGTTTTCTTTTCAAATTTAGTAACCTCTTTCTATGATGTTTATTTACCCACATTTCCCTATGAACTATTTTTAGTTTCATTTTTATACAATAGAATTTTCTCACAAATATATACACAAATACCATATTCTATTGTTTATTAAAATAATGAAATTCATTTGCCTTTATTTTTGTTTGCACCAAGAAATTAGGGACTTTATGCTTTTTAGTCAAATGTGAGAGATCTTTGGTAAGGTCATCTGCAAAATCAAATTTTGAAGCTGACAACTCATTGTTGTCTTATATAGGCGGGATCATATTATATAAAATATTATATATATAATTAAACAGAAATATAATTTAAACTTTAGTGCATCATGTATTGGATGTTTTGATTCACATTCAACTTAGTAAAATTAAATTGAAAATATTTGAATTTAATTAAGTAAGTCTTTTGGTCTTTTGATGTTCAATAATGACACTAGCTCGCTTTGTATGGGGAGTCCTTGTCTTTGTATAATTATGAATTTCCAATTTATAAATTAACATAAGAGTTTCCTTGTCTTTAATTTGTACTTTTTTACTTATAATTAAATTTTTTTATAATAATAATCTATTTTATTTTAATGCTTTCACTAATTATTATTTCAAATTGATAATTTATAATATATTTTGAAATCCCTCTATATTTCTTTGTATTTTAACTTATTTTTATATATTGTTATTCACATATTATACTCAACTAGGACCTGGCACTCTGTATAAAAAATAAAGTTTAATGTAATATGCTTCAACTTAAGGCCTTATTAGTATATATATAGTAGCTCGATTGGTAATTAATAATATTTGATATATCCAATAAAATATATAAAAATGAAGCTAATATTTATATTTTAACATAAAAGAGTGATTTTAGTGAGTAACCTTACTTGAGAAAGTGACTGTGAAGATATCGATTCAGAATACATTCTTCCCTCTTAGTTAAAAGTATATTTCATTTTAAAAAAAGAGTATTTTATATATATAGAAATGATATAATTTTTTAGTTATCAGCTGCGACAATAGTTTTTCTATTTTGTTTTGAATCTTTCTGATTTTAATCTCAAAATTATATTAAAAAAAAGCACATAAAACATCCAAAATATATAGTAAATATAATTAATAATGATTTTTATAAGATGAAACTTTATTTGAATTTTATTAATTTTATCTTATATTTTTGGATGTGACTCCTTGCTTATACTCTTCATTTTAATAAGGATTTTACATTATCTACTGCTGTTATATTTTTGCCAAATTACAATAAATTATAATATTTAGGAAATTGAATTTCTAATAAATGTTGATTAATTTTCTAAATAAATTAATCATTTTATCTATTTTTAAAATAATATATATATATATATATATATATATATAAATTGATTGAGAACATGTGTTATGATTTCTTTTCTTATCTTTAAGTTAAATTACTTTGATGTCTTGTTTTCCTGCTGCTATATTAAATAAATATTAAAATAATACAAATAAAATATAGCAAAATTTTCAAGAAAATTATATTTCCCATAAGTATAGCAAAAAATAAATGATGAAATGAGTTAGTTTATTTAAAATTATTTTTTATTTACAATTCATAATAACAAGTGAGGTATAAACAATTCTAGAATTATATGTTAGAGTGATATATTTTTTAATCTAATAATTATAGATTTATTCTAACAAAAATTTGGTAAATATTTAATTAAAGTCCTTGTATAAATTGCAGTTTTAATTTTGAAAAGTAAAATATTTATAAGTTGTATCAACCTTATAGATAATTTGGAGTATAAACCTCCAGAGTTTTTATATATACTTTTCCTTCAATAGTTAAACATAAAAATATTATTTAATTATTATTCTATCATTTAGATTACTATTATTGAAAGTTATTAGCGGTTGAGAATTATCTCTCGAAATATTCTTAGAGTGGTTACTTTTCATTCCTTATTATATATTTTAGCAGAATTTATTAATAATCTACGTAGTTTTATTTAACTTTTTATTAATAATTATATTGTTTTACGATTTACTAAATTACTTCAAATTAGAATTTTCTTTCTTGTTTATGCCCTCTATAAATTTAAATTTAATTAATTCTGAAACTATGTTGTATATAAAAACAATTCAAACTTGAAAATAGCTTTTATTTTTGTTTATTTTTAATTACCTCTTGAGTTTATAGCTATTTTTCAATTTATAATAGATTTTAAATATGGGGATTAGTTGAGGAAATGCAAATCTCGAATTATGAATCACATTTTATATATAATGATGCCTATTTTTTAAGTGTAAATTGTTTCAGTTAACTTTCTCTGAATCTTAATTCTTTTTATAAATAGAAGAAATTTTATGACGACAAAAATGTATTTATTCTTAAGAAAAACATCATTTTATAGTAAGTAGTTCACTCTTCAAATTTTAATAAAGATTTTGAATGGAATATCATTAAATTAAGTGTTTTAGATAAATTATGATAATTTTTTGTGTATTTCTTGATATGTGATTAATCTTTTTAAAATAATAATTCAAGAATATTTTTTTCTCTCTCAAATAACTAAGATAGGCTCAACAAGGACGCTCATGTAATTGTCGTGTGAATCAAAAGATGCAGCATTTACCTTAATGAAGCCACTCATGAAAGTGTCTGGCATCACAACTGGCTTGTTCAAGAACATTTCATTCAAGAATGGAAGTGCAATTCTAACACCTACATTGAAGAATGCTCTGAATGAATCTGAATCAAAGTCTCATTTATAGAAGGGAATTTCTATTATATGAGGGTAAATAGTGAAAATTTAATTGTTTAAAATTAAGTCACCGATTTGTGATTGAGAGGCAGAGCACTTAGAAATCTTGATAACTTTGGCATTGGCTGTAAGATTTGTATTTCTCAAAGTTACATCAACATGAGCATTCAAATCTAAATTGAATTTTATTAATTCACTTAAATTAAATCAGTTACTGATACAACAATAGCCACTTCATTGTTTACTCTGAAAGTGAAGTCCATATTAAGAACCATAGCTAGATCTTTCTCTAGTATTTTAAAATGACTTATTTTAATATTTACTTTCTCCTTGAAAACAGCTCTTGGAGGTTAAGTGGAGTCTATTTCTACTGTAACTGGTTAATCTCTACCAAACTTAGCTACTAAACCTGGTAGTAATCCATCCATGTATACTTAACTTGATAAAAGCATTGAATATTTAATGATTATGTAATTTTTTACTTTGTAATTCTTCTATCTTTAAAGTTTAAGTGGTGGTGAGATACTGAGCATAATTAGGAATTGTCTCTTTTGTAATGGTGTAATCGAAGATGTTTTGGTCTTGAAGTGCAACAAGGAAAGAATCGGCTGAGTAGTGAGATACGGACATCTATACTGAGTTCTTTGTGGTGGATAGGCCACTCACGTCTGATACCACTTCATTAGGGATTCTGTAGGAGTTTGAAGTTTAGTTGAAGAGAGTGAAGTTCATGAACATCTGCATGTTGTCGTCTGTGATCACTGGAAGTTAAGTAAATGTATAAACATTATTTCTTAATAGAGCAAGTAAAAGCACTATACTCAGTAATATGATTGAATGTTATTTAAAAATGTGAAATCTACTGAGAGATCATCAAAGAGGGATGCGAATCCATTAGTTGCCATAATTTTAGCGTTAGCCTTGCTCTTAATGATAGCGGGAACTGAATGGTCTACTGCATCTGTGATCTTGCCCATAATCAAACTCTTAAACAATTATGAAAAATAAGTGGTAGGCTATAATTTAAAATGAAAAAGTCTTAAAATAATAAGTATTAGTATAGGTAATTACAGAGATGAAATCCAGAAACAGCATTATCATCTCTCCATTTTCCATAGTATTTTGCTCCATCTGACCATACCTACTTTGTTGTTCCCCACTTTTCCCAGAGTATCTTGAGCTTTCGATCTACTGACGTCGGAACTCTTGGCGGTAAGTATTGCTGAAATATAATTATTTTAGATATGTTTTTTGTAACTTACAAATTTTAGTGAATAACCAGCTGCTCATTCAACACCATTTTTAGGATTTCATATTTTCTTAATTAATTTCATTTTAATTTATCGATTTTCTATTATAAATTGTAAATGCTACAAAAGTATCACTGATATCAGCTAAGACACTGCCGCTCAAATCAACGTGAATCTTAGAGCTGTCGATGTGTAAGTTGAAATAGCCAACTTTAATTCTTGATTAATTATAGATAATTAATTCAGAATCATATATCAATTTACTTAAACATCAATCCCTGGTATAAGTCTTCCATTTACACTTTGACCAATTAATGGGGTTTTAATCTTCAAAGTGCAAGCTCCTTGATCGATTCTGACATTGAATTTACCTTTAGTCTACAAGAACAAGAACTTATATATTTATATCATGTCTTTATTTTATTTATATACTTGTATAGGAAGGTACCAGATACAGTTCCTTTGAGATCCGAGACTTAAGTTTAAATAGTGTTTTCCTTGCCAATAAAATTTACGCTCATTGAATTTAAATCCTTGAGATGCAAGTCGAACTTTATGTTATCTACGTTGCCCTCAGAGAACTATTTTTTAGTTTAAATTCATTCTAAAATTTAAAGAAAAAACTCAATCTTTCCCATTTATAGTTCGTTGATGGTTGACATGACCATCGGCAATCCATAGTTTTTAACCTAGCCAACAACGCTAATCCCTTTAAATTATAATAACATAACTATACTTCAATTCTAGTAAAATTAGAAATTAAATTAATGTCAACCAAGGCAGCCACACCAGTTAAATTTGCATGAACTCTTGTAGTGAGTGAGCAGATGGCCACAGCTAGTAAAGCAATGGTGGATTTCATATACATAGATATATTATTAGGTATTATTATAATTATTTAATAAGTAAGGTTATCTTGAATAATGAAAAACTAAGGAATTTGAATTAATAATATAAATCTTTTATAACAAATATGATTTAATTAATTATTATCGATAATATAATCATAGAATTATACTTTTTATGATTGATTGTGATTTTATAAAATTAAAATTGTATTTATAGTTCAATTTTAAAGATTCATTAGATTTTTTAAAGTAAATCTTTACTTTCCACTTATTCATGATTTCTCAAAAATAATCATTCTTCATCAGTAATTTTTGGGTAAACAGTAACTGCAAGAAAACCATCTTAGGAAGAGAAAGTAGCTGATTTAACTTTAATAAAGCCCATAAAAGTGTCTGGCATGACGATTGCCTTCTTTTTCATATAAATCTCATTTAAGAAAGGAATTGCAATTCTAACACTCACATTGAAGAAATCTCTGAATCCTTCGCCATCAATTTAATTTATAAATCTACATAAAGTAAAGCTACAATTTATAGAAACTTTCCATCGTATTTTTTATAAAAGAATCAAAGTCGCCAATTTGAGATTGAGTAGCTGAGCATTCATCAATCTTAATTGTGTAGATTTGAGCTGTGAAGTTAGCGCCGATTAGCATGGGTTTCACGTTAGCCTTCAAATCTGTTAAAGTGACAATAATTGCGACCTCTTAGTTTACTCTGAATGTCAAATCCAAATTCATAAACATTCCTAAATCGTTTAACTTAAATTCAGTTCTTGGAGCTTGTGTAGCTTTCATTTCAATTGTAACTTCTTGATCTCTTCCGTACTTGGCTACTATACCTGGCAAAAGTCCATCCATGTAAACAAGAAGTTATAATATTTTAATAAACTATAAATATAAACAACTCTAATCAGTGTTTAGTTAGTTGTGAGAATATTAGCAAGTCCTGGGACAGTTTCTTTGGTAATGACATAATCAAAGAGTCCAGTATCATGCATAGAAACAAGTATACTGTCAGCTGAGTAGGGGGAAACTGACATTTGCATAGTATTTGATGAAGTTGTTTAAACTTCCACATCTCAGTAAAATAATTTAGTAAGTCGCATAAAAATAAGCAATAATTACATCTGTGCTGGTTTCTTAGGGAATTCTGTATTGACCAAGTTTTTAATCAAAGATTGTGCCATTCAAGTACATTGCAAGAGTGGTATCTGTGATTACAGCTGGAGATGTGAAGGTCATTTTATTAATTAAAACTTTATTATTTACATAATTAATGATAATTTAAAGGTAAAGTCGCCAAATAGATCCCCCTTGAAATGAACTAAACCTTGAGTATTAGCAAACTTAGTATTAAGCTTTTTCTTCATCATTTCAGGTATAGCACTTATAAAATTACATTCTTTTTAAACATTTATAGTAAAGTTTAAGTTATTACACTTCTGACACTGCTGTTCATCTTTCCAATAATTAAACTCTTGAAAATGGCAATGAATGGATCAGCAATATCTGCTATGAATCCTCCACTCAAATCAATGTGGATCTTTGAACTGTTTATCTCGAATTCAAAGTCCACCACATCAATACCTGGAATATTTCTGCCATCTAGGTTTTAAATTATAAAAGGCATCTTTGTGCCCATAGTGCAACCTCCTTAGTCAACTCTGACATTGAATTTTCCGCTTGCTGTAATAAACAACATGGTGAACTTAAATATAAATCTTTCAGTTCATATTCAGTATTGTCCTACCAATGAAATATAATGTATTAGAACTTGAAAGTGCCAGAGACACTACCTGAAATATCTTCAGCTTTCATAATGATAGCGTTATCTTCGCCTGAGAAGCTCATTTTAATGGTATCCATGTCTTAAATTTTTAAGTTGAATTTGACATCATCCACATATCCCTGAGAGAACTCCATTTTACCCATGTCAAGATCATTAATCATGGTTATCATTGCAGGCATGCCATAGCTCTTCAATTAATTGAAAATTTCTACGTCCATTGCCATTGCCACTCCAGCTGTAGTAGCAGAGACAAATGTATTGGAAGAGCTTAGAATAGATAGGCAAATTGCAGAGAGTAAGAAGATTAGACTTTTTAAGGATCTCATCATTAAATTTTATCAAATAATATTATAAAGAAGTAGAATATAAAATCCAAATATTTACTAGCTAATTAAAATTGGAAGAGTTGCTAAAAATACATAATTCATTTAATTAAAATGCTATTTTTATCAATTAAATGAATTAATAATTATAAATATATTTAGTGTGAATATCAAATAGTCTAATTTATACACAAATCCTACAATATATGATTTAGCTGAAGTTTAAGTCTATATTGTTCATTAATTTAAGAGATTTTATAAATCTCTTAAATAAATATAGCATAATCAATAAGAGAGAATACATTTTATAGAAATATTATTTTGTGCTTTTTATTACTTTGTATAAGATATTAATGAAATAGCATATGAGAAAGTAGTAAATTTATATGAGTGATTGAATCATTTTATAAAATTAAAGATAAATTTAAATTTTCTTTTTAACTTTCGAAATCAAACAATTATTTGAGGAACCACAGTGACAGCTAGGAATCCGTTTTGTGAAGCAAAGGTTGCAGAGTTGATTTTTATCAAGCCAAGGTAATTATCTGGTAGAACAATAGCCTTGCTCAAGAACAACTCATTTAAGAAGGGAATTGCAATTCTGACACTCACATTGAAGAAATCTCTGAAGCTTTCTGCATTTTAGATTTAAAATTATTCAAAATCTTAATTAATTTTGTAATCAATGATAAAAAATGATTAAGTCTAATTAGATTGCACTCCAAAAATTAATCATAATACATTTGTTGTAAGATTTGTTTAACAATATATTTGATATTTAGTTTGTATATAGAAACATAGTAAATGTAGTGTAAAAGTTAATCATAAAATTCCCTATTAGTCCAAGAATGAGATTGATCTTTTGCAAAATTAATCGTCACGCTACAATTTCATATAAACTAAGATCATACAAATAAACGACTTCCTAGAGACCTTAAATAATTATGTCTATTTTTAGATTGTTTTTGCCAATTGTTTTGAGTTCCTTAATTTTTTAAATAAGATCTTTAAAAAAAAATTTGCTTTTATATTGTTAAGCTTTGAAATAGTACTAAAAAGTTATAATAAAATTAATATTTTATAACAGCAAAAACTTAGTAAATTTAATACAAAAAATAATTTGCATCAAAGTCACCAATCTATGATTGAGAGGCAGAGCATTAATCAATCTTAACAGTGTTTACCTTGGTTGTGAAGTTGGGTCCCTGAAGCATGGCTTCTACATGAGCAATTAAATCAATTACAGAAACTATAATTGCAATCTCTGAGTTTACTCTGAAAGTCAAGTCAAGATTTAGAATAAGTCCCAAGTCATTTTCTTTAAATTCGGCTTTTGGAGCTTGAGTAGCTTTCATTTCAATAGTTACTGGCTGGTCTTTACCGTATTTGGCTTCCAATCCTGGTAGGAGACCTTCCAAGTAAATTTAAAGCGCATTTGTTAACTTATTTGATATAAATGATTAGTCTTTAAAAAAATGAGTGAATCAGAATTTTGACTAAAGTTTATGTAGTTGTAAGCATATTATCAAGGCCAGGGACAGCTTCTTTGGTAATTACATAATCAAAGAGTCCAGTATCATGAATAGCAACTAAAACACTGTCGGCTGAGTAATGTGATACAGCCATCTGAACTGCATTAGAAGAGATTGTCAATACTTGAACATTTTTATTGCATTAATTTATTATATAAGAAATTTATTATTCAATTTCTATGGAATCAAATATTTCATTAAGAATTTATCATATAAATTTTAAACATCTGTAATTGTTTCATTGGGAATTCTATATTGACCTAGTTTCTAATTGTAAAGAGTAGCATTTAGGAACAATGCAAGAGTTGAATCTGAAACAATAGCTGGGGCTGAGAAGGTGAATAATAAATGTTATTAACTATTATCACTTTTCATGGATAATATATTCTATATTAATATGTTTTCTAGGTGAAATCAGCTTGTAAATCTCCATAGAATGGAGCGAGACCATTCGTTCCTGCAAACATCTTATTAACCTTGCTTGTAATAACATCTGGAATTTCAAAAGAAATATAAAGTACAATCGATATATATATTTGCATTTATCCTAGAGTATACGAAAACATGTAATAGAAAATTGAGTCTTTTACAATTTTATTGATCTTTCCAATAATCAAACTCTTGAAAATGGCGATGAAGGGGTCAGCAATATCAGCTATGAATCCACCACTCAAGTCAATGTGGATCTTAGAACTGTGAATCTCAAAATCAAAATCCTTAATGTTAATTTTACAATTTACTAAATGTAATTAAAATTAATGCCTACTCCTGGAACATTTCTTCCAGCTTGATTTTAAATAATAAGAGGGACTTTCATTGACATAGTACAGCCTCCTTAGTCCAATCTAACCTTGAACTTACCAGTAGCTGTAATAAATAGCACCTTAAACTTTTTATTAATAAAAATGATTTCTTAAATTCAAACGTACTCTATATAGATAACACCAAAATCTAAAAACAGTAAAGAATATGATACTTGTATCTTATATATATTAAACTTGAAAGTGCCAGAGATACTACCAGAGATGTCTTAAGCATGCATAACAACAGCGTTATCTTAGCCTGAGAACCCAACTTAAATACTGTTCAAATCCTTCACATGCAAGTCAAATTTGATATTATCCACATTCCCTTGAGAAAACTCGATCTTACCCAAGTCAAGGTTGTTGATTGTGTCAATCATCATGGGCATTCCATAGTTCTTGACTTGATTGACAACTTCGATGTCTACTGCCATAGCCACTCCAGCTGCTGTTGCTTAAACAAAAGAGGCCTGGGGAGCTAGGAGGGATAGCCAAAGGGTAGAGAGTGTAAAAAGTAAGTGATTAAGAGATCTCATTCTCAATAGTTTAATATAATAATTAGTAAAAATTTGTGATTAGTAATTTCACATCTATAATTTATTAATAAGATAGTTACAAATATTTAATTTTTTTAGATTTACTTTTAAACAAGATCTCCAATCAATATACCTTAAAATTGTTTGAAAGACTAAAATATAATAAAGCCTAATTTTATTTTAATTAAATAGAATAATATAATTTTTAAAAAAAGTCCAAGAATAATTATGAATTTTTAAATAAACTCTCTTAATAAAGCTTAAAAATTAATGAACTCAGAAGTTGATAACTCATTACAATCAACATGAGATTTTTCCCAACCCAACTTTAATATTGTAGGAATATATTCGAAATTGGAAATTGGAAATTTACAGAAAATTTATTTGAAATTTAAATTGTGGAGGGCTCATTCAATAGTGAATTTAAAATTCACTAGACTTTATATGTTTTTCGGTACTATTTTATTTCATCCCTAAAGTGATAAAATCGACTTCAATGAAAGGATATAATTCACTGAAATAAGATGAATCCAATTAAGGTTAATTTATCTCGCTTTAGGGATGCAATAATATAGTACCGCCAATAATAAAATCCAGTTAATTTTGAATTCTCTCTTGAATGAGCCCAAGATCGTTTAAATTAAAAAATGTAAATGCCACTATTTAGAATTTAATAAATTAATTCAATTATTTGATCTCGAATGTATTCCAATAATATTAGGAATGAATATTAATTTTTTCTATAATTTATATTGGTAGAAAAAGATATAGCGAAATAAATTAGTAGTTTATTAAGTTTCTTATGACTTTTTTCTGATGTGAACTGATTATCAATTAAATTCTCATATTGAATCAAACTTCTTAATTCAGACAAGTATTTGAGGAGCCACAGACACAGCGAGGTATCCGTTTTATGAAGTGAAGGAAGCAGAGTTAATTTTTATCAAACCAAGATAAGTGTCTGGAAGCACAATAGCCTTGCTCAAGAAAATTTCATTCAAGATGGGAATTACAATTCTAATGCTCATATTGAAGAAAAATTTGAAAGTTAGAGCATTATAAATTATTCATTTTAAGTATTTACAAAATTTAGATTTTAATGCTTTTGATTTAATTGGAAAGATTTAGTTTCTTGAAAGGTTTAAATTAACTAATTTATAAAAAACCAAAAAAAGTTAAGCATAAAAAATAGATATTTTACAGGAATTTAATTAAACTATTATAAAAGATATAGATATACAATCTATAGTATTGAATTTAATGAAACCATGCCTTTTCGGTTTATAGTATTATAAAAAAACTCAGGAAAGCTAAATAATGAAAGTGTAGTTCTCAGAAATTAAATTAAGGAAAAAACATTCTAAAAATATCAATCGTTTTTTCCAAAAAGTATTTGCCAGAAAATTAGAATTTGTGGATTTATGAATAAAAATCAATCATCTTATAAAGAAGTGGATTAAAATACGGCTTCAAATGGCAATTTAAGTTTAAATTATTTGATTAATTAGTCTTTTATTCTTGTAAATTTAAGATATAAGGCTTAGAAGACTAATCTTACAAGAAAAAGCTACTTTAATATTAAATCTTATCATTTTTTAAGCTTTATTAAGTATTAAATGGTGTTATTTTAGACAAAATTGACCTATTATTATTCATGTTCAAATTTATATGTGGTACCATTAAATTAAAAAGCATTAAAGAAACCTATTTGCGATTAAGATGAGGTGCATTTATCAATAATGATTGTGTTAACTTTAGTCGTAAAGTTGGGTCCCTGGAGCATAGCATCCACATGAGCACTAAGATCAATAACCGAAACAACAATTGCAATCTCTGAGTTTACTCTGAAAGTCAAGTCAAGATTTAGAATAAGTCCCAAATCATTTTCTTTAAATTCAGCTCTTGGAGATTGTGTAGCTTTAATTTCAATAGTTACTGGCTAGTCATTTCCGTATTTAGCTACTAATCCTGGCAGGAGTCCTTCCAAGTAAACTATATCAATATTATATTACCAAAAAAAGAGAATAATTTGTTTGCAATTATGTAGTGTTGAGCATCTTAGAGAGACCTGGGATTTTCTGTTAGGTAAGGACAAAATCAAAAAGTCCAGTGTCATGAATCGCAACTAGAAAACTGTCTGCTGAGTAATGTGACACAGCCAACTAAACAGAGTTGGCAGAAGTTGTCAATATTTGCACATCTTAAATACAATAATTAATAAAATAAATATAAAATATATGCAGATTCTAAGTAATTTTAATGAAGTAAAAAAGAAAATCTGTAATAGATTCTTTGGGGATTATGTATTAACCCAGTTTTTAATTGTAAAGAGTTGCGTTTTAAGAACAAAGCAAGAGTAGAATCAGAAACAATAGCTGGGGCTGAGAAGGTATATTTGAAAAAATTATTGGCATGATATTAATATACAACTTTAACAAGAATTGTTTATAATTTTAAATAGGTGAAATCAGCAAGCAAATCTCCGTATAGAGGAGCGAATCCATTTGTTGAAATGAGCATCTTGTTAACTTTACTTTTAACAACATTAGGAATTGTTCAAAATTTATAATTATTTTATATGGTCTTAATTTTCATATTTTACTCTAAATAATCATTTAAGCATATAGAATTGATTTTCTAATGCTCTTATTGATTTCATCGACTATCAAACTCTTGAAAATGGCAATGAATGGATCAGCAATATCAGCTAGGAAACTTCCACTCAAATCAATGTGGATCTTAGAACTGTGAATTTTAAAATCAAACTAGTTAATGTTTAAATAATTTTAAAGCAACATTAATTATGTTAACATCTGCATTTTTATAGATTTATGAAATTAAATGTCTATTCCTGGAATATTTCTACCGCCTTGATTCTAGATAATTAGTGGTACTTTCATTGTCATAGTGCAGGCTCCTTTATCGAATCTCACTTTGAATTTTCCCTTAGCTGTAATAAACAGCATCTTGAACCTAAAATTAAAATGATAGCACTAACAAAAATTTGGTTTATTCTCATAAATTATTTTTAAACTTGTATCATATGGAATTTTCAAATATTAGATAAATTTAATATATAATTAACCTGAAATTTCCACGAATACTACCAGATATATCTTGAGCATGTATAGAGACAGCGTTATCTTAAGGTGAAAATTTAAACCCAAATAATTGTGGCTTATAGTGTGTTGAATGTAGAAAATTAACAGGCATTGAAATTATTACTTTCATTGTAGAATCTAAAACAATTGCCTTTGAGTTTATAAATTTTACGGAATATATTGCAATTTTGTTGTAGAAAAGGAGTGTATAATTTGCATATACTTTCTATAACCTTATTTAAATTTTGAGTTTTGAATCCAACTTGAATACTATTCATATCCTTAACATGTAAGTCAAACTTAATCTTGTCGACATCCCCTTGTTTAAACTTGATCTTCCCCAAGTCAAGGCTGTTGATAGCGTCCATCATTAAAGGTATTCCATAGTTCTTGACTTGATCCACAACTTAGATGTCTACTGCCATTCCAACTCCACCTGCAGTCGCTTATACAAAAGAGGCTTGGGGAGCTAGGAGTGATAGACAAAGGGTCGAGAGGGTAAAGAGTAAATGATTATGGCTTAAGTGTATTTAAGTTGGAAATATGAAATTATATGGCTACTATTTAAATTTTAAAGTTTTATGTAAAATAAAAACATTACTTGGGGAAAAAATTAAATAAAAAATGTTATCATGATATATACTTTCTAGAATCATTCTTTATATTTTTGTAGAATTTGTCTATATTTAGTTTAATTGACAAATGTTCAAAATGAGTTCAATTGTAATTATTTTATGTATACCGGAATTTGCTAATTGAATTAGGTTCTTAATTGATTTTTTAAATTCTTAATTCTTCAATTTCAATTTGCTTATACAATTAATGAATCTCATTTAATATATAATAAATAATATATCCAAAAGTAGATTTATATTTAGTAAAGGGGTATTTAAACGTATATTCATTTTAAGATATTTAATTTATTATGATTTTGCAGTCCACTCTTTGTTCATGATCAGAAAATCTAGGCTTAATAAATTAAATCATTTTTTATGAGCAGAATAGAGATTTAATTCAATTAATTGCATTTTTAATAGTAATCAGGATTACGAGATATTTCAAGCCAAGAAATTCATTAGTTCAGTTTCTTGGACATTGATACTCTCTTATAATGTGAATAATTCAAGTTTCTTTTAGAATTATTTTAATGCCTGAAATTATGGCTAAACTCTGACTGAAAATACTCCACTATTGATTTGCAAATCAGCGTCAAGAATCTTAACAAGGCCGAAATCTGAGTCAACTTCATGAGGAATTTGGATACCGTTTTTAAGAGCTAAAAACGCAATCATAAATTGGAATTTAATGCGGAAAAGGGCACTCTCAAATTCTTCAACGTCAATTGGCTCAGTAAAATCACTTATAAGTTGTAATAAATATTTGATTCGTTATTTTTTTATATCTATAGTTTTAGAAATAGAAACTGTTTAATTGTTGAAAATTTATAAAATTCAATTTAATATTATTATTATCTCAAAAAGAAAAACTCTTCCCAATTAAACGTTATTATGAATTATATTTAATTATATAATTATAAATCAGGGCTGTTTCTTACTAGAGTAACAGTTCCAAAATCAAGATCTTTCCCTTCAACTCTGATTTTCATGTGATCCTTATCAAAACTTATACCAGTATCCATAACAGCATTTTCAAAATGAAAAGTACATACTTCTTTGTTGTTTGAGTCTAAAATCATAGTGAAATCAAAGTTAAAAATAATTTGAAGGTCGTTTTCTTGGAGCTGAATTTTTGGCTCCTAGGTGTGAGTGATTAAAAAATTAAACATTTTAAATTAGTCTTATTGTAATAGTAATTTGCTTATTTTGTTTGATTGTGTAAGAGACATATCCCATGTGGCCAAAAAGTTCTGAAAAATTAGGAATAAATTAGTCAATGTAATCAGTTAAATAAAAGCTTTTAATTTTCTTGTCTTGCGTTTAATTTTGAGAAATAGTACCATCAA
>ARYC01021049.1:0-12410 GCA_000711775.1 Oxytricha trifallax
TTGCCACTCCAGCTGTAGTAGCAGAGACAAATGTATTGGAAGAGCTTAGAATAGATAGGCAAATTGCAGAGAGTAAGAAGATTAGACTTTTTAAGGATCTCATCATTAAATTTTATCAAATAATATTATAAAGAAGTAGAATATAAAATCCAAATATTTACTAGCTAATTAAAATTGGAAGAGTTGCTAAAAATACATAATTCATTTAATTAAAATGCTATTTTTATCAATTAAATGAATTAATAATTATAAATATATTTAGTGTGAATATCAAATAGTCTAATTTATACACAAATCCTACAATATATGATTTAGCTGAAGTTTAAGTCTATATTGTTCATTAATTTAAGAGATTTTATAAATCTCTTAAATAAATATAGCATAATCAATAAGAGAGAATACATTTTATAGAAATATTATTTTGTGCTTTTTATTACTTTGTATAAGATATTAATGAAATAGCATATGAGAAAGTAGTAAATTTATATGAGTGATTGAATCATTTTATAAAATTAAAGATAAATTTAAATTTTCTTTTTAACTTTCGAAATCAAACAATTATTTGAGGAACCACAGTGACAGCTAGGAATCCGTTTTGTGAAGCAAAGGTTGCAGAGTTGATTTTTATCAAGCCAAGGTAATTATCTGGTAGAACAATAGCCTTGCTCAAGAACAACTCATTTAAGAAGGGAATTGCAATTCTGACACTCACATTGAAGAAATCTCTGAAGCTTTCTGCATTTTAGATTTAAAATTATTCAAAATCTTAATTAATTTTGTAATCAATGATAAAAAATGATTAAGTCTAATTAGATTGCACTCCAAAAATTAATCATAATACATTTGTTGTAAGATTTGTTTAACAATATATTTGATATTTAGTTTGTATATAGAAACATAGTAAATGTAGTGTAAAAGTTAATCATAAAATTCCCTATTAGTCCAAGAATGAGATTGATCTTTTGCAAAATTAATCGTCACGCTACAATTTCATATAAACTAAGATCATACAAATAAACGACTTCCTAGAGACCTTAAATAATTATGTCTATTTTTAGATTGTTTTTGCCAATTGTTTTGAGTTCCTTAATTTTTTAAATAAGATCTTTAAAAAAAAATTTGCTTTTATATTGTTAAGCTTTGAAATAGTACTAAAAAGTTATAATAAAATTAATATTTTATAACAGCAAAAACTTAGTAAATTTAATACAAAAAATAATTTGCATCAAAGTCACCAATCTATGATTGAGAGGCAGAGCATTAATCAATCTTAACAGTGTTTACCTTGGTTGTGAAGTTGGGTCCCTGAAGCATGGCTTCTACATGAGCAATTAAATCAATTACAGAAACTATAATTGCAATCTCTGAGTTTACTCTGAAAGTCAAGTCAAGATTTAGAATAAGTCCCAAGTCATTTTCTTTAAATTCGGCTTTTGGAGCTTGAGTAGCTTTCATTTCAATAGTTACTGGCTGGTCTTTACCGTATTTGGCTTCCAATCCTGGTAGGAGACCTTCCAAGTAAATTTAAAGCGCATTTGTTAACTTATTTGATATAAATGATTAGTCTTTAAAAAAATGAGTGAATCAGAATTTTGACTAAAGTTTATGTAGTTGTAAGCATATTATCAAGGCCAGGGACAGCTTCTTTGGTAATTACATAATCAAAGAGTCCAGTATCATGAATAGCAACTAAAACACTGTCGGCTGAGTAATGTGATACAGCCATCTGAACTGCATTAGAAGAGATTGTCAATACTTGAACATTTTTATTGCATTAATTTATTATATAAGAAATTTATTATTCAATTTCTATGGAATCAAATATTTCATTAAGAATTTATCATATAAATTTTAAACATCTGTAATTGTTTCATTGGGAATTCTATATTGACCTAGTTTCTAATTGTAAAGAGTAGCATTTAGGAACAATGCAAGAGTTGAATCTGAAACAATAGCTGGGGCTGAGAAGGTGAATAATAAATGTTATTAACTATTATCACTTTTCATGGATAATATATTCTATATTAATATGTTTTCTAGGTGAAATCAGCTTGTAAATCTCCATAGAATGGAGCGAGACCATTCGTTCCTGCAAACATCTTATTAACCTTGCTTGTAATAACATCTGGAATTTCAAAAGAAATATAAAGTACAATCGATATATATATTTGCATTTATCCTAGAGTATACGAAAACATGTAATAGAATTGAGTCTTTTACAATTTTATTGATCTTTCCAATAATCAAACTCTTGAAAATGGCGATGAAGGGGTCAGCAATATCAGCTATGAATCCACCACTCAAGTCAATGTGGATCTTAGAACTGTGAATCTCAAAATCAAAATCCTTAATGTTAATTTTACAATTTACTAAATGTAATTAAAATTAATGCCTACTCCTGGAACATTTCTTCCAGCTTGATTTTAAATAATAAGAGGGACTTTCATTGACATAGTACAGCCTCCTTAGTCCAATCTAACCTTGAACTTACCAGTAGCTGTAATAAATAGCACCTTAAACTTTTTATTAATAAAAATGATTTCTTAAATTCAAACGTACTCTATATAGATAACACCAAAATCTAAAAACAGTAAAGAATATGATACTTGTATCTTATATATATTAAACTTGAAAGTGCCAGAGATACTACCAGAGATGTCTTAAGCATGCATAACAACAGCGTTATCTTAGCCTGAGAACCCAACTTAAATACTGTTCAAATCCTTCACATGCAAGTCAAATTTGATATTATCCACATTCCCTTGAGAAAACTCGATCTTACCCAAGTCAAGGTTGTTGATTGTGTCAATCATCATGGGCATTCCATAGTTCTTGACTTGATTGACAACTTCGATGTCTACTGCCATAGCCACTCCAGCTGCTGTTGCTTAAACAAAAGAGGCCTGGGGAGCTAGGAGGGATAGCCAAAGGGTAGAGAGTGTAAAAAGTAAGTGATTAAGAGATCTCATTCTCAATAGTTTAATATAATAATTAGTAAAAATTTGTGATTAGTAATTTCACATCTATAATTTATTAATAAGATAGTTACAAATATTTAATTTTTTTAGATTTACTTTTAAACAAGATCTCCAATCAATATACCTTAAAATTGTTTGAAAGACTAAAATATAATAAAGCCTAATTTTATTTTAATTAAATAGAATAATATAATTTTTAAAAAAAGTCCAAGAATAATTATGAATTTTTAAATAAACTCTCTTAATAAAGCTTAAAAATTAATGAACTCAGAAGTTGATAACTCATTACAATCAACATGAGATTTTTCCCAACCCAACTTTAATATTGTAGGAATATATTCGAAATTGGAAATTGGAAATTTACAGAAAATTTATTTGAAATTTAAATTGTGGAGGGCTCATTCAATAGTGAATTTAAAATTCACTAGACTTTATATGTTTTTCGGTACTATTTTATTTCATCCCTAAAGTGATAAAATCGACTTCAATGAAAGGATATAATTCACTGAAATAAGATGAATCCAATTAAGGTTAATTTATCTCGCTTTAGGGATGCAATAATATAGTACCGCCAATAATAAAATCCAGTTAATTTTGAATTCTCTCTTGAATGAGCCCAAGATCGTTTAAATTAAAAAATGTAAATGCCACTATTTAGAATTTAATAAATTAATTCAATTATTTGATCTCGAATGTATTCCAATAATATTAGGAATGAATATTAATTTTTTCTATAATTTATATTGGTAGAAAAAGATATAGCGAAATAAATTAGTAGTTTATTAAGTTTCTTATGACTTTTTTCTGATGTGAACTGATTATCAATTAAATTCTCATATTGAATCAAACTTCTTAATTCAGACAAGTATTTGAGGAGCCACAGACACAGCGAGGTATCCGTTTTATGAAGTGAAGGAAGCAGAGTTAATTTTTATCAAACCAAGATAAGTGTCTGGAAGCACAATAGCCTTGCTCAAGAAAATTTCATTCAAGATGGGAATTACAATTCTAATGCTCATATTGAAGAAAAATTTGAAAGTTAGAGCATTATAAATTATTCATTTTAAGTATTTACAAAATTTAGATTTTAATGCTTTTGATTTAATTGGAAAGATTTAGTTTCTTGAAAGGTTTAAATTAACTAATTTATAAAAAACCAAAAAAAGTTAAGCATAAAAAATAGATATTTTACAGGAATTTAATTAAACTATTATAAAAGATATAGATATACAATCTATAGTATTGAATTTAATGAAACCATGCCTTTTCGGTTTATAGTATTATAAAAAAACTCAGGAAAGCTAAATAATGAAAGTGTAGTTCTCAGAAATTAAATTAAGGAAAAAACATTCTAAAAATATCAATCGTTTTTTCCAAAAAGTATTTGCCAGAAAATTAGAATTTGTGGATTTATGAATAAAAATCAATCATCTTATAAAGAAGTGGATTAAAATACGGCTTCAAATGGCAATTTAAGTTTAAATTATTTGATTAATTAGTCTTTTATTCTTGTAAATTTAAGATATAAGGCTTAGAAGACTAATCTTACAAGAAAAAGCTACTTTAATATTAAATCTTATCATTTTTTAAGCTTTATTAAGTATTAAATGGTGTTATTTTAGACAAAATTGACCTATTATTATTCATGTTCAAATTTATATGTGGTACCATTAAATTAAAAAGCATTAAAGAAACCTATTTGCGATTAAGATGAGGTGCATTTATCAATAATGATTGTGTTAACTTTAGTCGTAAAGTTGGGTCCCTGGAGCATAGCATCCACATGAGCACTAAGATCAATAACCGAAACAACAATTGCAATCTCTGAGTTTACTCTGAAAGTCAAGTCAAGATTTAGAATAAGTCCCAAATCATTTTCTTTAAATTCAGCTCTTGGAGATTGTGTAGCTTTAATTTCAATAGTTACTGGCTAGTCATTTCCGTATTTAGCTACTAATCCTGGCAGGAGTCCTTCCAAGTAAACTATATCAATATTATATTACCAAAAAAAGAGAATAATTTGTTTGCAATTATGTAGTGTTGAGCATCTTAGAGAGACCTGGGATTTTCTGTTAGGTAAGGACAAAATCAAAAAGTCCAGTGTCATGAATCGCAACTAGAAAACTGTCTGCTGAGTAATGTGACACAGCCAACTAAACAGAGTTGGCAGAAGTTGTCAATATTTGCACATCTTAAATACAATAATTAATAAAATAAATATAAAATATATGCAGATTCTAAGTAATTTTAATGAAGTAAAAAAGAAAATCTGTAATAGATTCTTTGGGGATTATGTATTAACCCAGTTTTTAATTGTAAAGAGTTGCGTTTAAGAACAAAGCAAGAGTAGAATCAGAAACAATAGCTGGGGCTGAGAAGGTATATTTGAAAAAATTATTGGCATGATATTAATATACAACTTTAACAAGAATTGTTTATAATTTTAAATAGGTGAAATCAGCAAGCAAATCTCCGTATAGAGGAGCGAATCCATTTGTTGAAATGAGCATCTTGTTAACTTTACTTTTAACAACATTAGGAATTGTTCAAAATTTATAATTATTTTATATGGTCTTAATTTTCATATTTTACTCTAAATAATCATTTAAGCATATAGAATTGATTTTCTAATGCTCTTATTGATTTCATCGACTATCAAACTCTTGAAAATGGCAATGAATGGATCAGCAATATCAGCTAGGAAACTTCCACTCAAATCAATGTGGATCTTAGAACTGTGAATTTTAAAATCAAACTAGTTAATGTTTAAATAATTTTAAAGCAACATTAATTATGTTAACATCTGCATTTTTATAGATTTATGAAATTAAATGTCTATTCCTGGAATATTTCTACCGCCTTGATTCTAGATAATTAGTGGTACTTTCATTGTCATAGTGCAGGCTCCTTTATCGAATCTCACTTTGAATTTTCCCTTAGCTGTAATAAACAGCATCTTGAACCTAAAATTAAAATGATAGCACTAACAAAAATTTGGTTTATTCTCATAAATTATTTTTAAACTTGTATCATATGGAATTTTCAAATATTAGATAAATTTAATATATAATTAACCTGAAATTTCCACGAATACTACCAGATATATCTTGAGCATGTATAGAGACAGCGTTATCTTAAGGTGAAAATTTAAACCCAAATAATTGTGGCTTATAGTGTGTTGAATGTAGAAAATTAACAGGCATTGAAATTATTACTTTCATTGTAGAATCTAAAACAATTGCCTTTGAGTTTATAAATTTTACGGAATATATTGCAATTTTGTTGTAGAAAAGGAGTGTATAATTTGCATATACTTTCTATAACCTTATTTAAATTTTGAGTTTTGAATCCAACTTGAATACTATTCATATCCTTAACATGTAAGTCAAACTTAATCTTGTCGACATCCCCTTGTTTAAACTTGATCTTCCCCAAGTCAAGGCTGTTGATAGCGTCCATCATTAAAGGTATTCCATAGTTCTTGACTTGATCCACAACTTAGATGTCTACTGCCATTCCAACTCCACCTGCAGTCGCTTATACAAAAGAGGCTTGGGGAGCTAGGAGTGATAGACAAAGGGTCGAGAGGGTAAAGAGTAAATGATTATGGCTTAAGTGTATTTAAGTTGGAAATATGAAATTATATGGCTACTATTTAAATTTTAAAGTTTTATGTAAAATAAAAACATTACTTGGGGAAAAAATTAAATAAAAAATGTTATCATGATATATACTTTCTAGAATCATTCTTTATATTTTTGTAGAATTTGTCTATATTTAGTTGTTATCAAATATAAATGAAACAATTTGTCTAAAATGAGTTCATATATGCTAACAAACTATTTTATTGTATTGTAGCCCTCAATAATAATTTTGAAATTCGCTATCATTGAAAATTAGTTTTATAAAATTGTTTTTAAATTCTTAATTCTTCAATTTCAATTTGCTTATACAATTAATGAATCTCATTTAATATATAATAAATAATATATCCAAAAGTAGATTTATATTTAGTAAAGGGGTATTTAAACGTATATTCATTTTAAGATATTTAATTTATTATGATTTTGCAGTCCACTCTTTGTTCATGATCAGAAAATCTAGGCTTAATAAATTAAATCATTTTTTATGAGCAGAATAGAGATTTAATTCAATTAATTGCATTTTTAATAGTAATCAGGATTACGAGATATTTCAAGCCAAGAAATTCATTAGTTCAGTTTCTTGGACATTGATACTCTCTTATAATGTGAATAATTCAAGTTTCTTTTAGAATTATTTTAATGCCTGAAATTATGGCTAAACTCTGACTGAAAATACTCCACTATTGATTTGCAAATCAGCGTCAAGAATCTTAACAAGGCCGAAATCTGAGTCAACTTCATGAGGAATTTGGATACCGTTTTTAAGAGCTAAAAACGCAATCATAAATTGGAATTTAATGCGGAAAAGGGCACTCTCAAATTCTTCAACGTCAATTGGCTCAGTAAAATCACTTATAAGTTGTAATAAATATTTGATTCGTTATTTTTTTATATCTATAGTTTTAGAAATAGAAACTGTTTAATTGTTGAAAATTTATAAAATTCAATTTAATATTATTATTATCTCAAAAAGAAAAACTCTTCCCAATTAAACGTTATTATGAATTATATTTAATTATATAATTATAAATCAGGGCTGTTTCTTACTAGAGTAACAGTTCCAAAATCAAGATCTTTCCCTTCAACTCTGATTTTCATGTGATCCTTATCAAAACTTATACCAGTATCCATAACAGCATTTTCAAAATGAAAAGTACATACTTCTTTGTTGTTTGAGTCTAAAATCATAGTGAAATCAAAGTTAAAAATAATTTGAAGGTCGTTTTCTTGGAGCTGAATTTTTGGCTCCTAGGTGTGAGTGATTAAAAAATTAAACATTTTAAATTAGTCTTATTGTAATAGTAATTTGCTTATTTTGTTTGATTGTGTAAGAGACATATCCCATGTGGCCAAAAAGTTCTGAAAAATTAGGAATAAATTAGTCAATGTAATCAGTTAAATAAAAGCTTTTAATTTTCTTGTCTTGCGTTTAATTTTGAGAAATAGTACCATCAAACTTCTTGTCTATATTAAGAGTCTTTGAAAGTTAATTGATAGCATATTCACTGACCGCGGCTTAGATATATCCCTAAGATGCTGGAATAATTTTAATGTCGCTCATTAAAGTTGAAGTTTTATCATCTTAAGACTCTTCCATATTCTGATAGAGCCCTCCTTCTAAGTATGCTTCAATTTGATTTCCAGATATTTTAGAAGGAACCATCATTGAGTAATCAAGGAAATATTTATCGACTTGCATGAAACCTTGTTGATTCATAAAATAATCGTTCATTTAAGTCTGAAGCTATCCTGGGAAGAAGCTTTCCACATAAACTGAAAGCAGTTCTGTAATTAATGGCTAAACTTAAATATAAGCAAGATATTCACTTAATTAATGAATTTAAGTTTTCAGGAGATTAATAAACCAACTCACAAACCCAGCATCCTTCATTTGAATGTCCAATTTATCATTCCAAAATTAGAAATGGAAAGATTTGGGGTTAACTACGAAACCAGGAATGAGCTTTTGCACACCGTTGATTATTGGACCAGCTTAGGTGATTGGAGTTAAGCCAATTTTCATTTCAATACCACCCTGTTGAATGGCAATGAGGAAATCGCTTACAGATGAAGGAAATTTATAAGAACCATAGTACGCTTCATAGTGGCCTGACATTTACATAATGAAATAATCAAAAAAGCTTCTTAAACTTATATTTAAACTTAACTATAAATTTTATCATTTAACCAGAAATAGATCTAATTTCAGCAATAATTTCATTTGTAGCCTCATTAAAAGCCACGTAAGTTCCCTTACTTGTGTCAACATTCATGGTAAACTACAGATTATCAATAAACCCTGAAAAACTATCTTGATTTATTTCAATTCTCTGCTTTGGTATGTCATTCAATTGCTGGATCATATAAATTGTAAATATACTAAAATTTTACAAATATAATGTTATAAAGATTTCTTATATTTTTTGAGTTTAAAATATAAATCATTAATGGAATTGCGAAGTCTTTAAGGCTATTATTATTAAAACAAAATAAGATGGGGTCTTATTTGAATATTTAAATTATATAAATATCTTTCCTCTTTAATTTGAAATGAGATAGTTCAATCTATAAATTGATAATAAACCTTATGAGCTTTTGTTTTTTAAAAAAAACTATTTTAAAATTTCCCTATTTATTCAGAATTCAGAGAATTGAGTAATCAATTTTATATCTTTAATTCCACTAATCATAATAAATCAAATTTTTAATATATTCAGCCTATTTTTTTTCAGATTTATTATTGTTTCATAAATAATCACATCCTAATGAATAGCTGCTGCAATTCCAGATTTCACACATTAAACTTCCCTCTCTTGCAATAGAAAGCCAAGTGTCAAAATCACCGAAAATCCTAAAAATCTCATTTATTATTATAATTAATTAAAACAATTTCGATTTAATAAATCTTGGACGTCATTTCATTACTTTTTAATATTCTTGCTTTCTAAATTTAATATTTATATTTTTGATCATTTTTAAGCTATATTTTATAATCTTTGTCTTAACAAATTAGAATGCTATAATAATTAATATAGCCTTTGAATTATATTAGCTAAATAAAAAATGAAAACATTATCACACAAACTAATGATGTATTAAAACCTCAGATTTTTTAAGTTTGATCTTGAAAGTATTGCTGATTGATATCTGTAACTTAGACACAATCCTCAGAATTTATTATAATTAAAAGTACATACCTCTTTATAGTAATGATTTATTTGCAATATTTTACAGTACTATTGTATAAAATAAAAGAATTTGTTTTTACTAAAAAGCAAGAGAGTTTTAAATTTATCGATCATTATTATATGATAAATTTGACAACGGTTGATGTTAAGAAATAAAAATATAGTCATTTTTTAATTAAAATCATAAAATATCCATTAGATATTCTTTAGTATCGAATATATCATAATTTTTTCTCTAATCTAAACCATAAATACTTTATATAATATTTAATAAAGGGGTTTTGGGGTTTTGATTCTAGATAAATATATTTACCAAATAGCATAGCAAAGTAACCTAAATGCTATAAACTAAACTCCATAAACTTAAATGAAAAATAATTCAACATAGATTAATAAAAATACTAAGATTTCTAGTTTTCAATGCTGCAGCATTCATAAATTTAAGTTTTCTAAATTATAATATGTTATTTTTATTGTATTTTTTTTTATTAGATTAATCTAATGCGATCGTAAAT
This sequence comes from Oxytricha trifallax, assembly GCA_000711775.1. Taxonomy (NCBI): domain Eukaryota; phylum Ciliophora; class Spirotrichea; order Sporadotrichida; family Oxytrichidae; genus Oxytricha; species Oxytricha trifallax. Next base: position 10,326 of record ARYC01021049.1, read on the forward strand.
CAAGCTCTTAGACATATGAGCAACTTATCTAATACTAATGTTAACAAAAAAACAGAAAACTATCTAAGAATACAAAAATAAAACGAAGAAATCCTAAATTTAAAGAGAGAACTCAAAGTAACTAAACAAAAAATCTTGGATGAATTAAATATAATATTTTATTCATATTATAAATCTAATTTCGAAATGTTTATTTCTAAATCCAATTTTTTAATGAATACCTCAGTATTCAAAATCCCAAAACCCCTTAATGAGGTTTATAAGTGCTTTGATTAGTAGGGTATAGTTGGGGTCTTATAGGGGTTAGTAGACAAAATGCAGGTTTTATCTTAATTTAATGAATATTTAATGAACTTTAGTTTACTTAAATCATACAAATTTTATCTGCTTGTCTTTATAATATCTTTTAAACCTTGCTCTCACAAGTCGGTCAAGGATGTCATCTAATGTTTACAGAGGATAGTTAGGAGCTCTCACGATTATCATCTCTACTATGCTTTTAATTTCTTAGCAGAATCTTCTTACTTTATATGTTTCTGAGCCAAACTTATTGATTATTTTCATGCTTTGTACCAAAGTAAGCCATTCATTCCATGTCACTTTCTAATATTATTGCTGCTACTGCCCAAACATCCCATTAAACAGAACCATTAGTCCACTTCTCTCTTATTGGGAAGTAACCTGGAGTACCAAATACCTGTGCTAAAGTGACAATCTCCTATCTAAAGCTCTATTGAAATCGATAAACACTACTTCTAAAGGGCAGAGATTTAGCATAACGTTTTCAGGCTTCAAATCTCTATGAACATATCCAAGTTCATGAACTCCATAACACCCTGAATCATATCTGAGAGTATATCGTTTAAATCATCAGGGTATCTATTGTGATATAGGAAGTCTCTCAGAGTCATCTCAAATTTCTTTAGCCTTAATGCGATGAAACCATAACTTAAATAACACCATTTAGCTTAAGCAATTCTTGCAGTCTTTTCTTTAGGCCTCTCTAAGTACCATGTATTCATTAGCAAACTCGTTCTAATACTGTTGGTTCTTAATAAGAAAACTGAATGGATACACCTTGTATGCATACTCATCAACTACTATGAGCTTTGCTTTTGCAGGCACGTTTATATTCAAGTAGTTCTCAATAAAAGTGCTGAGATCAACTGCATTTAATGCAGGTATATTCATAGCCTTCGCTTAGAAGCATGCTAAAATTGTATTACCTGCTGTGGTTCATCGATTCATATCGCTTCTGTCTCTTGAGTCTCTCTTGCTGCTCTCTTTATAACTCAAGAGTATTAGATTTTCTTTTAGCTGGCACTAGTTTTTTAGTCTCTTAATCTTCAATCAAGAACTCACACTGAGGTGATGCTTTGCATTTGCCTTTTAACTTTAGCTGAGTGAGTATATTATTTCATGCATGTCGTACACTAATACCTACCATCTACCTTTTCATGCTTGAAATAGATCTTGGCTTTGCCAGACAAGTAGTCAAACGTACTGTCATGAACGTCTACAGGCAGGTGTACCTCTTTACGGTGTCTCTTCAAGCTTTGTTCAGTTGAGAAATGATTCTAACAGTCTTCACATTAAATATGTTTTTATCTTTTCGATTGGTTGCTGTTCTTTTAGCTCCTCAACATAATCAATTTAAGTTTAAATCCCTATCTCTGCGCTCTCCCTCTAATTTAATACTTCTATGACAAAAACCTCTACTTTAAATTCAAGAGCTCTTAGCTCTACCTCCCTCTCAACATAAATGATTTCAGGCTTTTTAGTGGAGCCAAAGTTGAGCATTGATTGACCTGCTCCTAAAAGTGCTGCTCTACGATTTAAGTTGACCGCCATTTTTAAATTCAAATTTAAATTTCTATTATAAAGATCTTAAAACCTCTATAGCTATATCTTGACTATATAGGAGTTGCAACAGCATAAATGATGGTTTTATCTAAGCTCTAAGACTTCATATTTATACTAAGTTTATAAGTATAATTTTTCTAATTTCATGCTTAATAATTTCGATTTTGGTACCAACCAAGTAATAAAATCGGGTTGGTACTGGTACCAATTAAGTTTTAAACC
>ARYC01021050.1:0-11678 GCA_000711775.1 Oxytricha trifallax
ATAGATCCTGAGACTGGTGAGGTCTTCCTTCAAAAAAGAAAGTCAAGTGACCCTTTAGAATCCTTGGAACAAAGAGTTAAGAAAGAAAAAAAGCTTATTAAAGCAGTGAGAAACCTCTCAGCTTCTGAGATAGTGAAAATCACTCTGAAGATACAAGCACTAAAGCTTCCAATTTTAAATGTAATTGACCTTAAAGAATTTAAGGAAAGTTATCTTATACTTGAGGACAAGTTTGAGAAAAAGATCAATACTGATAAGCAGTTCGCATACAAGATTTATCCATTCAACTACTTTAAATGCGATGACAAGTATCAAATGGAATTTGTTAATGAGTACTAAGCTCTTACTAAAGCAAGGGATAGACAGTGCAGATTTATAATTAAGCTCGATGCAATACTGCTTGCTCAAGATCATGTTGCTTTTCGCCTACCTCTATATTAAATGACATAAAGAGACTACATTTAAGATTAAAGGATTCCAAAGTAGCTCCCTCTTATTCTTACAAATGTTTGCAAAGGCATAGAAGAGTTGCACACTTTAGGACATGTTCATAGAGACTTGAAGCCTGAGAATATAATGCTTGACTTTTCACCTCTCAGAGTAGTAATAGTTGATTTCAATAGATCATAAAGAGTTGAAGCTTCAGGACTTGGCAACGTTTATGGTACTCCTGGATACTTCCCAGAAAGGGAGGACTGGAGAGATGGTGATATTAAGTGGGATGTATGGGCTCTAGCAGCAATTATTGCTGAATGCGATATGCAAAGAAATGATTACTATAGCTGTAAGAGAGAAGAAAGATTCAAAGCAGAGAATACAGCAATATCTAGACTAGAATAAGATAAAAGGTAAAATGAAAGATATGGCTGAGCAGATTATCTTAAGACCAAACCACAGAGCAGAGCAAACAATAGACTAAATGATCAACTGGATAGGAGATATCAAATTTAGAAAATTAGCACATGATGCCAAGGTATAGTTTGAGTGAATAGTAAAAATAAAACCCCTCTAATACACACTACTATACATTACATTTAAACATTAAATCCCTACATAAACCCTATTAAAACCCTAATTAAGAATGCACTAATAGTCTACTTTTATCAATCAAAATCTCAATCAAACTACTGAAAGGGTTTTGGGGTTTTGATTAATATTTTCAATCGTCGGCAGTTTTTAAAAAATGCCGACGGTTGCTGCGATTTTATCATTCATTGTAGATTTAAGATGTTTCTATGAGTTAATTACCATAATAAATTTATAATAATACATTAAGTTCAGGAATCAAATTTCCTCATAAATATCAGAAGTCTTTAAGGATCTGTAATAGTCTATAAAGAACAATAAAGTTCTAGAAAATCAATTAATAATAATAATTTTACGGATAATTATTTATATTTATTTACTTTTTTGTTAGATTTATAATTCTAGAAAGATTAACACAGATCTATAAGGATTATTAATATCTTTATTGATTTTTGAATCCTGAACTTCCCTCATTAAAAGTTTAAATTATAAATGTTTTATTTATCACAACTTTATAATATATGATTAATATATTTGACAGCAGCAACCGTCGGCACTTTTTAAAAATTGCCGACGGTTGATTTAATATAATATAGAAGAATAATTATACTATGACTAAATTAGAAATGTTAGCTTTTTAATGCTTAAACGTAAACTTATATTATGCTTAATAGAGAGTAAATCAAACTTTGCCAGTTGTAATGGATCTAAGAGAATGTTGAAAATGGAGTCGCTCTTGCATTCAAAATTAATGTAAGTTACAAAAAAAATAATATCTTAATTATTTTTTAATAGGTGTCTATCTATCTTGGTAAGAGTAGTTGGAGCACTAAACAGTTGGTTCACCTAGAGACACAAAGACAAGGTGAAGGAGTATTAAAGTATGCAAATGGTGATATTGAAAAAGTAACATGGAACGATTGGCTGCTTTTTTAATATATTTTTTGTAAAGTGTTGAACGGTTTTGTATTTATCATTAATAAATTTTTGAAAATTTTTTAATTTAATAAAAATTAGCATGATTTTGATTTCTGATCTCCCTATCACCATTTTCGCTGTTCCAATTTCAAAGTTAGATATGATCTTGTTCTTCTATATGTTTATCCAATCTTTAGCAAAGACCCAAAATATTTTTTCTGGAGTCCCTTTTATTAAATCATTTAGCTATCTGGTACACTTTTGGATTACTTCAAGACTGCCTTATGAAATACTGGCATCCCAAATTTTATAGATCTAAATTCTTTCTCTATTTTATGAGTTGTCCAATTCTAGAAATATTTTATATTCCCTTAACAACAGACTGGCAAAATTATTCCTTCTATATTTTCAAGATGAATCTAGAATCTACTATTTTATAAATTATAGTTGCTCATCGAGATTATTCTTTCAAAACTTTAGACCTCGTTGTTATTCACGACTATAGTTGGAAAGATTAATATCTAATATTGTTGAATTGGACTTCTTCTATCAAGTTTGATGCTATTATAGTCTTTTCAGTTATGTATTTTGTTGGGGTTAGGTAAAAGTGTTTACATTTTTATTTATTTGCTTGAACTGATTGTTTTGTAAATTTGACAACAATCCTTCTCTCTCTCCTCTTCTTCAAGCTTTCTTTTTTTAGTCTAATCGTTTTACCAAAATCTTTTCTACCTTCATTGTACTACTAGGGTACCAAATTATTATTGCCATTCTTTTTCGATTATTATCCATCCTTTCTTTGCATAGATGATTTTATCATACCCTCTTTACTTAACTTCTGTTCTGTCTATCAGCTTTTTGAATTCAATCTGATCCCCTTGCACGATTTGAGATTCGTCATTATGTTAAATTAAATAATTACATAATCTTAATCATACTGTTAAGGGCATGACAATTAAAATTTTAAATTCTTAAAAGAATTAATATATATCCAAAAGGAATTTAAATAGGAGACATCCCTTCTTCTAAAAAGTTTATCATCCGTAAGATTACTATTTAGTACTTACATATTTTCTTTGATAACATCAAGAAAGACTTTACATTAATTTATAGGATCTGTAGATAAGAATAATAATAATAATTAAATCACATCGAGAGCTCAGTGCACTCCGAGTATAATTAATATAGTGTTAATTCACACAGGTAGTTACACTCCTGCCCAGACGCTTGTAACATCAGGCTCACGTGATCGACTTAACTCGTTTTCATCACCAGTATTCTTATTCATCAGGCAATGATGCTGATCAGAATCTGACTTGTGACCAGTATCTGATCAGTTTCTGATCCTCTGAAGGGGAAGATGGCCTTTATCAAATTAGAAAGCAGGAACACTCACAGGGAGACTTCTAGAGTCTCTAATAAGCATTATCCAGTGCATCAGGACGATTAACCAACCTTAATAGATAGTAAGGCGACCAGCCAGGTATCTTCACTTTCGTAAAGAACAACCTTCGTCACCGTCCTATTTATTAACTTTTTAATTTATAATGGATCTGTAGATTATAATCGGCATGGTTGCTGTAAATCTATAATTTTTACTTCAAAAATTTTGTTATAATGTAAGTCAAATCGAGAAAAGATATCCAGTATTTCTTTATAAATTTATATTTTTTAAATAATCTTAAATATTTTACATCACTAAATACAACCTATAATTTTATTAATCAATATATATTTTTTAACATGAGTAAATAAAATGCTAAATTATTTTCACTTAAAAGTTACTGAAGTTAATAAATTTATATTTCACACTATAATAAACTAATTTATTTATATATCAAGATATCAATTAATAACTTATAACTTATAATAGAGTAATATTCAACAATAAATTATAATCAATTAAAGATTAAGACATTTAATTATATATAAATATATATATATATATACTATAGTTTGCTCATTAATCATATTATATTTTTTAATTTACAATCTAAATAACCTTTACACATAAAATAGATATAAACTAACTCGTATTTAATAAACATTTCTTCATAACATTTAAATAATTAAGTTGAAGAAGCTCAATATATATTAGCTTTCCATCAATAAAATTTAAGTAATTTAAATATAACCTTTTAATATATAAACAAATTGTAGGCATGAATAATTCATTTAATCTCTACTAATTTGTATAGTCATCTATTTTATTGAAAGACTTACCAACTATTGATTCCCATTAGATATTTAAACGGATCTCTTGATCTTTTTTTCTCTTGCTATTCAAAATATCTCTTGATTATTTGTCTGTCCCTATTTCTGAATCTAACCTCTAGCACCTTCTACCAGAACTTTCTATTTTGTAATAATGTTCCTTCATTTCTGGTCTTTCTCTTCTTGGTACTTTGTTCTCCTCCTCTTTGTAACTTTTACTCAAATATGATTTGTGCATTGTTCATCTTTAATGCTGTATATTTATTTGATTATTTATTATTTATTTATGATTCTTCTCATTCCATTACAATTTATACTTTAGCAAATTCTTTATTCTAGATGTTCATTTTTGTTGAATTAATTGAAGTTTTTTTTTGTATTCATTCATTCTTTTTGGCAAATTCTACTCTGAATAATATCTTTAATGCTTGAAAATATTTATGTTTATCTAGTTTTCTTATCATTTAGTTAAATCATATCATGTTTGTTAAGATTTATATATATTACCATGATAACATTGTATCGGCGGTTCATTCAACAGATAATTATTGTTTTTCCCAAACTTAAAGTTATAATTGAAGTTATCGTAATCTTGATTAGGAATATAATTTTTATATTTATAAAGTTATTTTCTCTGATAGTGTCTTATCCTTTACTTGTTTTGCTATCAAGAACAGATCAATGCTCATAATGATCTTTTTATGATCTTCTAAACAAAGACTCTTATAATATCACTCGTGTTGGTTTCTTTCAACTGTGCTAAATTCCTCAGAATTTTATTAGGAATCTCATTTGCACATCTAATTGTTATTCTTAAAAATTGAGTTCTATCTTTAATATCTCTACTATTCTAATGAACTGAGCTGGCACCAGCGAAGCGTATTTATAAATAACAAATAATTAGAAAAAATTGTAGAATCGGCCAAATATTAGAAATCTAAATATTCAAAAACAACAATCCGAGATTTATAATTTATATTAATCATAGTTATAATTATTAATTTAAACTTTACTGTATTTAATCAATTAATGGATAGAAATGTATGATCCTTGTGATCAAATGAAATAGGTTCACTCAATAATAATTTCTTTATTAATCATCCATTTATTCCTTATAGTTTGAAAATCCTCTATCTTGTACTTGTAAATATTAAAAAGTCTTTCTATATTAATTCTTTATTTGTTTTTATTATATTTATTTTGACGAGCTACCGTGAAAAACTTGATCGTGGTAGCTCGCCATATTAATTTTAATAGTCTTTTTTGCAATTCTTGCTTTTGATTTATTAGAAAATAGTTATTTAAATTTTGCATGTTTCAAATTTAATATATTAATTAAAGAGAATTACTCAATTCTATATAGTGTATGATATAAAAACTAAAATAAATCCATTTTTATGTTACTATGTATAACAAATGAACTTTCATTTTTTAAAAATGAACTTCTATTAAAGACTATATAAATACTATAAATGCTATCATTAAAACAAGCAAATTAAATTGCAGTGATTATATAATTATTAATTTTTATTGGATAAAATCAAATATACAAAAATAAATTATTTAACTTTAATATATAGAAGTTCATTTTTAAAAAATGAAAGTTCATTTGTTATACATAGTAACATAAAAATGGATTTATTTTAGTTTTTATATCATACACTATATAGAATTGAGTAATTCTCTTTAATTAATATATTAAATTTGAAACATGCAAAATTTAAATAACTATTTTCTAATAAATCAAAAGCAAGAATTGCAAAAAAGACTATTAAAATTAATATGGCGAGCTACCACGATCAAGTTTTTCACGGTAGCTCGCCAAAATAAATATAATAAAAACAAATAAAGAATTAATATAGAAAGACTTTTAAATATTTACAAGTACAAGATAGAGGATTTTCAAACTATAAGGAATAAATGGATGATTAATAAAGAAATTATTATTGAGTGAACCTATTTCATTTGATCACAAGGATCATACATTTCTATCCATTAATTGATTAAATACAGTAAAGTTTAAATTAATAATTATAACTATGATTAATATAAATTATAAATCTCGGATTGTTGTTTTTGAATATTTAGATTTCTAATATTTGGCCGATTCTACAATTTTTTCTAAATACATCTAACTCCATTAATAATTTGTTTTAGTAATTTGATCTGCAGAGTAATTTAGGGGTCTTATTGGAGTTAGTAAGAAGACTAAACTAAAGTGTAAAATAAGAAATAGAATTTAGCAAAATCTTGATCTTTTTATTATGAAGAATATTTAGATTTATTGCTTGAGCTAAGGAATGGAATAAGTATTAATATAGCTTAAGAAAAACCAATATTTAACTATGCAGTCATTAAAAGGCTATAATTAAGGAATACTTCAATTGATATATATTACTCCCTGACATCTGTTTGGAATTTTAAATCTGACAAAAGATCAAATATTGAACGAAAAGAAAATTATCAGGATATATAGACTACCATTGCAAATTAAATTTTATAAACTATAAGGAGCATTTTAAATAGAATAGTAAGCTGTAATTATTTATTAAAAAATATCTGACATGAGTATATCATGTAATACTACATCAATGATAAAAAAAAATTGAATTTAATGAATTCTAAAGGAGAGAAGAAAAAGAATACCTTAAAAGCGAAATTAAAAGTAATAATTAAAAATATATATATGGCTAATAAATTTATATGAGAAAATATATTTAATCAAAGAATTTAATGTCATTTGGAAATTTATGATATAAAAGTACCATATTAAATGTTAAATTGTATATCAAAGTAAATATTATTATATGTTATAAAAAATAAATCTGGAATTGTAAAATAAGATACTATTATATTATAAAAAAATAAAAGAAATGAAAAGAATTCTTTAAATGTAGAGGAATCAAACATAAAAAAATGATATGGAATTTCTCAAAAAAGATATATAAATAATTAAAAAAATAACAATTATTCATAACAAAAATAACAAATAGCTCCTAAAGGTATATAATATTGTAGGAATACATTATATTTGGGAAAATAATTAATTTAAATTAATTAAATATTAAAATCATGGCAGTTATGAAATTCAAAGTGAATTAAAATTTAAATGTGAGTCGATTATACGATAGAATCAGCAATTTTAGATGGACTTTACTAATGACAAAATTTTTGAATCATCCATGGAAGCGAGATATTTTGATTTTGAGCTAACTCACAAAAATAGTAAAAGGGGTTATTCTCGCTTAGGAAATGAGATAAAATCAATATAGCAATAATAACCACCGTCTTAATTTTAATGCGCTATCCAGAGTGTATAATACTGTCAAGGTTTGGAGTTATTTTCAAAAAACATAACTGAAAGTAATAAGTGTTTGATTAATATCAATTTTAATTTTAATTCAATTTTCCAAATCAAATAAATTCCTACAATTTTGTTCCTCCTCCTATAAATACTCTATAAATACTCGTAATAAATTTTACAATCTTTGTTAAAACCGTGAAAAATGTCTTCAATGCCAAAATTTTATAAAAATATAATAATTTAAAATATGGAAAAAAAATATTTTAAATTAAAAATTAATTGAATGGTGACCGTCAAAAAACACTACTTCAAAAGTACTTTACAAGGTATTAAGACTATGAACAAAAACTAGTCCCACTCCAGAAGGATACTGCCCAATCCTAGGTAGTTGTTAAGTAACTCATCACTGAAGTAAAAGACTCCTGATTAGAGTGCAATAAACCGGAGAAAGCTGTTAAAATCATTTAAGACCAAAATGAAAAAATGATCAAAGACAAGATCAAAGGAGACGTTGCAATAAATTTCGTACTAGCTTTAATTGGAAGAGGGTTTCAAGTGATGACTAACACTTGCATACTATATCAAACACTGCTAAAAAAGGGATATAAATTTTTCAGACTAACATAGGAAGGGAAAAAATTATACAGAGCAGGAGCTGAAATCACGAAAGTAATAAGGTTCGAAGACATTATCAAAGACGTAATGACATTAGGCAAGAACATTAGTACTTGATAGAATAATGAATTAATAAATTATTCAATAATTTAATGCCCACTAAGATAAGAAAAAAATGGAGAAGAGCTATGGAATAGCATACAAAAGAGTCATCAACAGCCTTAAAGATCAAGTAGATGGATTGGTGAAATCTATCAGTGTCAAGATTATGAAACCAATTAAAGAAGCATTAATTTCATTGGAGAAAACCATGTCAAATAGTGACGGGCATAATATGCCCGTTAGGAAGACAACCTATAAATAAGAATTAATAAAAATTTAACGGTTTATAGGCTAAATTAATAAATTAAAATTAAGAAGCTCTATTAATGAAATAATTAAAAATCTTAAAGATGGAGAAAGATTTGATTAAGAGGTTAAACTAAAATAAACAATATCAGTCCCTCCACTAAAGAAAAAGAGGATTACCCAAGATAACATTATGAGTATAGATGAATAAACTCAGAAGAACATACTCATGAACAACTAATGGGAAGCGCTATAAGAGTGAAAGCCATAGATTTTGAGCCAAGAAAAGACATTTAATTCAACACTACACAATCATTGCTACAAATAATTTTCGCAAAACAACTAAAGATGACAAGCATCTACTTCTTCGATAGAGAATTTGATTAAACATGGCATGATAAAATATACTTAGTGTATGAAGTCATTGGATGGTTCTTCATGAAAACTTAGAAACCTCTCGAGTTCCTATTGAAAAAAAGAAAGTATGGAATTGAAGTAAAAATTAAATACGAATTTAACAGAGACAAGCATCTATTGCGATAAGTAGCGATAGATACTAAGAAACATGAGCAAAGTGATGACCCTAGGAAAACGATTAACCAAATATATATTAACCTACCCTCAAACAAGCCTATGCTTAAAATAAGAATAGGAGAAAATGTAACTACAGTGAAAAAACCACTTCAACCAATAAAAGATGAGGATGAAGGAAGTAGAAGAGGATGTAAGTATTAATTTCCACGAAGAGCTCGAAGAAGAGAAAGATTAATAATTCTCAGACAGAGACAGCTATGACTCACAAGAAGAGAGTGAAAGCGAAGATGATGATTAAGACTTGTAAGGTAAAAAACTACGACCGCCCTTAAGTAAAAAGAGAAAGGGTAAAACTAAGGATACCATCTCGTAGAGATTTAGAAGAAAAGTACGAAGAAATTTCGATTGAAATAAAAAAACCAACACCTCTTGATATATTATAATAAGATATAAAGATAAATTTAGACATTGACCAAGAAGAGGATGGAAGTTTTGAAATAAACATAGACTACACCTTAGTTGATGAAGAAAATCAGGAATATGATGAAGAAGATGAATAAAATTAGTCAAACAAAGTTTGAATTAACATTTATATTATGAACTACATACACCATTTTATGAATGTATGTTAAGAGTGTGAAGCCTTAGCTCACCTGCACTATAATTTACCATAATTTAAATTTAAACTTAAAATATGGATGAATATAGTCTATATGGGGTGTAGGTGTAAACAGTGAATTTGAACAGTCAAGAAGAGTTTGAAAATTCTCTAGAAATTCAACTTTTTAAATTGAGGTAATGTCAATATCCTAAATCTAGGTATATTTTCTCTCATCCATACAAAGTCGTAGGCTACTCATCTAGATGTAGAAAGCCACAGGTCATAGTATTTTGAGCTCCTCTTTCAAAGCTAATACCTCACGTCATCACCAAATTGCTACTTTAAGAGATACTAAGGCTAGCTGCTAAGTGAAGAGTGCTTAATTGTTTAATTTTTCCTTTTATTTTCTTGCTAGACCATATATGAAGATTAGATAAAATTTTTCTAGACTTTTATAATTTTTTAAACTTGATAATCTTTATGGATATAAAGTTATAATTTATATTTATAAAAGGTATAAAATTCTTGAAGGAATCTATTTTATTTATTTAATTAATTAAATTTAATTTAATTTTGATAAATGTTAAATAAATTTGTTTAATTTAATTAAACAAATATAATTATTTTATTTCATAAGTAATTGGTTTTAATTATTGAACCATAAATCAATTTACTGTTAATAGTATTTTAATTTTAATTGTGCTGTCCCAATTATGCCTATTGACATTATTTCTTTTTTATTTTTTTCTTTAACATTATTTAAAACTGGCAAATCTTTTTTTCATTTTTACTTCAAACCACTGAGGAATTTCTTTAAAATTATCTTTTTTAATACTAAAATGTTGTTATTTTTATAAGATAAAATCAATAGTTATTTAATTTATGCAATCATATAATCAATAGAAAAAAAGTTAAAGATAGTTATAATATTTGAAGATGAGAGAAATAATGATGCAGGCTTTCTTTAAATAATTCAGTTTCTTTATAAAATTTCAATAGTTAGAGTATGTACATTGATAATATTGTTATTTCTGCTATAGTTTAACACTCATAGATTTCGAAAAAAAACCATGCATTTATGCTTTAGTTATTTTAGAAATAACTGAAAAATTAGGATTAAAATATCTTATAAAAATGATTAGGTTGAACAGAGTATTATCTTATTTAGTTTTCTATTTCTATAATTGATTCATAATCAAAGCACGTGTATCAATGGTATTTTAAATGATAGATTTAAATTACAATATAATTTCTTGATTAAATTAAACTTTATAATAATTTTTCACAAGAATATGCCAAGAAATCCAACATAAACCATATTTTCTCATTATCCTTGATTTACATGAAATAATTATCTTTTTAACTAAATTTAAACATAAAAAATAATTTGTATAAATCTAAATTGGAAATTACTATTTAAAATCGTTCGTTAATTTGAAAATTATTTGTAATTTTATGATAATTGAAGGAATTTAGTTAATATTTGATTGATAATTTTATGTTTTGTTTCTAATAATGTGAATATTTGATGTGCTTTAACAAATCATAGTTATTAAAGTGTTTATCATATATCTATAATAAAACTAAGATTGTACTATCTTGTGAATTGGCAATAGAATAAAAACAAATAATTGGGTTACCATTAGAAGCAATTATTTATATTATATAGTTTCTATTATATTTTAATGTTCAAGTCAATGATGATAATTCGATCATTTAAAAGTATCATATATTGCAAGAAAATATCTCTACCTTTAAATCATTAATTGCGAGAATCTATCTTTATTCACTATTTTATATATTATGTTTATTCACTATATTTTATTGAAATTCATTAATACACTTATATAACTTAATGCATTTATTTTTGAAAATTCTTTTAAGTAAAACAATCAAGAAATATACAAATATAACTATATAATAGAAATAATATTATACTAAAAATGGCAGAACTCCCAGCTCATAGAATTTTGAAGGTTCTATTTAAGCTTGTAATGTCGAATAAGGTCACTGATGAATAGATACACAGACTAAGCAATGCACTAGGATGATACGACTTTAGTTGATACAATATTATCAGTTGAAGGATTAAATTTATGAGGCAAACAACAAATCTAT